>JAVLVB010000713.1:3535453-3568928 GCA_032876305.1 Orestias chungarensis | reverse complement strand
TATATATATATATATATATATATATATATATATATATATATATATATATATATATATATATATATATATATATATATATATATATATAAATATATATATTTTTTTTTTATTACTCGCTTTGTGCCGGTACCTAGGGCATCAAAAAGCCTGTGTTTCACCCTTTTAGAACCCTTTTAAGTATATACACCTGAACTTTATTCCTCCCCCGATGTCCCTGGAATGCGGCTCGGTCTTTTTAATGCTTACGTAAATTTCAATCATGCTTAAAGGTGTTGATTTTGGAGGAGTTGCTAATTTCTTTGTCCACACCTTCTCAGCTCGTGTTGTTGTAAAACGGCTTTCACTGGGTATAGTGACACAGGTGTTAAAGCAGTTTCCAGTTCATGGTAGTGACCGGAGCTTTCCTGGATTGTTTCTTTACCTTTTTACTATTTTTTCTCCCTTGATTGGTTATGAATTCGGCAAAATTTGGCAGATATAAAGCTGGATGAATGGCCAAGACATCAGAAGCGACGTCTCTGCCAGGATATTAACCCGTTTAAATGAGCTCCACAGATTCTGATAGGAAAAGTCGTCAAACATCCAGATTATAGTTACTCCAGAATCTTGTTCAAGGTTTTTTTCTGCAGCTTGCTCAGGGACATTTATCCACATACAAGTTTATGTGCATGTATGCATTTTTAGCATCACAAGCTAAATCGGTCATGTAATTCATGCCCGACGAATCGATGTGCGCACGTAAACTTTCAGAATGTTGATTCGACCAAAACGTCTTTATCATAAGAGTAAGGCAAAAGTGCAAAAATAGACTATTCTTTTTAAACATGTACAATAAATGGATATGGTATAAATACAGTTTATCAAAAGTGTAGCATTTGATCAAAAATAGAAAACTCAAAAGAACACTTGTGCAGAAATCACAACATTAAATCAGGCAGAGGGCGAAAACTAATATTGTCCAAGGAGAGAGCTCAGTACTTCTGGAACTATGTTTTCCCCAATCCTGACTCACCTCAACTGTTTTTGAACACCCCCCCTCCCCGCGCTCTCTTTTTTGTGTATTTTCACTGTACACCCACCTTCCACTTATTGGCAGGAAAATTATGTAGTACCGGGATCAATCTAATGGTAGAGCGAGGCGCTGACACACAGTGTGATTTTATTTTTTTTTTTAAAGGCCTGCCTTTCAACTCATCTCCTGTGGGGAACTGAAAAGGTGATTGCTGCGAGTGCTTAAGTAGCACCTTGTTATGATTGAATTTCATCAGTGCCTCATGTTTTTTTTCCCTTTTCTTTTCCCTTCGTCCTTTTTTGTTCTGGCATGCTAAAAATGCCGCAGAATCCAGTGAAAAAGCAGAAGGTTCAGGGAGGTAAATCTTTCCCAGTCCTTTCGGGATGCAGCAGATGCCTTGAACATTAGGCCGATCTTTAGAGCTCTCCTCGACTGTCGTGTCGCAGAGAAAAGGAGCTCTGCTCTGTATGTGTGGTGGGTGTCTTAAGGATATTAAATAGTAAAGGATGGGGATTAATAATGGAACCTGACAGCTCATCTCCGGCTTCTATCTGCCTGACCGTCCCCACAATCTTCCCCTCAATTCCCTCCCTGCCTCGTTTTTTTTTCTTCTATTCCCTGCCTCTCAGTTTCTAATCCGACGCGGTTTTCTCTTGCTCTGACCCTCCTTTGTGCTTCTTCCCTCCAGCTCTTTTGTCTCCCTCTCAAGGACCTCGATCTTTCAGGGTCATGTCAGGAGAGTAGAAGAGCACGTTGGTGCCGTCGTCGTCGTCATCGCTCGGGTCCATAAGGTCTGCCTGTGTGTAGCGCACCGCCCCGGGGTAGTACTCTCCGATTCGCGTTCGGTCGCAGAGCCGTGACTGCAGAGCCAGCTGGAAAAGCAGATGCACAAGCACAAACACAAAGATTTGGATTAGCTTTGCCATGATTTAGACTTTTTTTCTTGCAGATGTTTTCCAGTGGTCTATTAACACACTAAGCCCTTGTGGACAGCCTTACCAAGAGTCAAAGCTGTTGTAGCTGCGAATGGTGGGAAAATAACAAACCAGAACTTCTTTTTCATACTTGAAATGTCCTCAAAGTTTAATTGAATAAAGTCAATTATGCAAGAAAGAGAATGTTCCATCAGCCGATATGCCACCACACAGCTAAGGCAACCAGGCCCACCATACTATATGCATGAGATAAAAAGATTTTTACAGATAATTGAAAATGCTTTGGAACTGGTGTGGCTCAAACTAACTCTTTGAATGTTTTAAACTTCTTCCACATTACCCAAACAGAGTTTGTCACAGTAGTCATCTATAGCAGTTAAGATACTATGGATGTCCCGATACAACATTTCTATTTCCGATTCAATGCAAATATTGCAGTCTTCAGTATTACCAGATACCGATATTGAACCAATGCGATATTAGCACGAATATTACATTGTAAAATTTTACAAAAGGCCTGATTAAAAGTTATTTTAAAAGTTTACAAAGACAGAAAATGCCAAACACTTTTGTAGTGCTATCTGGGTTCTGCACGCTGAATACAAGCTGCTGGAACAGACTACTTGGGTTGGAGCGATTTTAGATGCAGGCAGATATAACCGGATATTTTGGTTTTAGCTGATGTCAAACCGATATCTAATTTTGGATATTGGATTGATACACCCCTATAGTATACTATAGACTTACAATATCTTCATGAGAGCCACTGTGGGAATGTCTTGTGATGTAAGCAGATCAGCAATTAAGAGTCTCAATTAAAAACTACAGATTACAACATTTGTTTTCTAATATCACTAAAATGATGGTTTAACAGTTTTTTAGAGCTGTGTTTAACATTACCATCTGTCTGACGATCACATCTTAAATCTATAATAGATATAATATACAGCCTACTTTAAATAAACTACAAGTTATTTTACTTAAGTGACTTTAAAAGTAGAAATCCCAATGAAAGAAATGTAGAGTGGACTGCATACAGGTGCAAGAAGCAAATGAGCTGCTCCTTTCACCCATTTCCCCCTCAAGAAACAAGTGTTACAGTAAAATAGTCAGACAAAACAAAGCAAATCTAATATGTTTTAGTGCTCTCAGAAGAGCAAGGTCTTTCAGTGATACCTGATAAGAAAAAAGGGTTTCTGCTGAGTAAAAGAAATTTAGTAACTGAATCCACCACCGAGGGATCACGCAGGAGAGTACGACTGAAATTTCAAGCCTCGCAGCGATAAAAGGACTGGTCGTCATTCACTGGAAGCGACCCGTACGAGAAAACCCACCGAGAGGAGTTGGGGCCGAGTGTTTAGTGGCTATAAGAGCGTATGGAGAAAAAGAACAGGTGGAAATGAAATGAGCTGTTTTAGGCGTGCTGAGCCACAAACATGCTGCAGCTCTGAGACGTTTTGACGTTAGTTCTCAACTAAAGTGATTATATGGACAAATGCTTTTTTATATATATGTACAGCTAGGTTTGCAGTGGCTTGGAGGACAACGGGGGATTTTTAGCAGCTTTCCTCTGCATGCACTCTGGCATGCATGCAGAGGCAGAAGCGTTGTGAGCTCATTGCAGAGCCCAAGGCGGTTCAGCTGTATGGCTAGAATGCAGATCAATATCAGGGAACGAGTGAAAGAGAGAGAGAGAGAGAGAGATGGAGAGAGAGAGAAATGAAGAACACATAGGTGGGAGGGATACGCGACACAAAAGGAGAGAAAAATAATGTGAGGGAGATAAAATGCTAGAGGTGGTTTAACGAAGTATAACGGGAACAGAGAAGTCGTATAGAACACGCGGAGAAAGCACGGGCGGTGGAAGAGGGGAAGAGTAATGTGTGGCTGCTCATGGGAGGAGAAAGCAGAGGAAAGCAAGAGGAGCTAAAAGCACAAAACATGCTAATCAAAGAAGTTAGGGGAGGAATCAAACACTGCCCTCTGTAATAATCGGCCTACTTCACATCTAGTCTGCAACCATAAGCGTAGCCTTCCATTATGGTTGGACTGACTAATAAATGTTTTCAGATTCCACTGAGTAGAGATATCAAAGTTTCAATCCAGGAATTTTGTTCCAAGTCATTTGCAGAAATAGATTTTAAAAAAACATGAAATACCTGCAATTATGATAATTTATTACATTATAATCTCCATAACCTTTATCTATTTCTCCTTTTATCTGTAATAGAACTGGCAAATAAAGTAGACTGTTTTCCTCAATCGTCAAAAAATTCTTTAACATGTAAACACGGAACTTGGATCAATGCAACTGAACTGGTTCAAACGAAGCTCTCCAGATATAAAAGTTTGCCTTTCAGAACAAAATCCCCATTAAAATATACATTTGGACCTCGGACCGTTTATTTTGGGTTGGTATTCTCCTAACTGCAGCGCTCCACTGGATCAAAAGTTATTGCAAAAATAATTTAAAAAGATCCAAAAGGTTTTGCAGTTTAGCTACAACTCTGCACAGATTTTATAGGAGCTACACTTTGGTGCTTCGAGGGCACCCGGGGCCTTGTTATTAGGTACTCTCGGAGAACTGATATGACCCCAGCAATGGGAATAGCAGATGATTAAATCTTGTGATGATCTGTGAGCTCTGAAGAGAGCTTTAAAACATCTCAAGCAGCTGTTACTTGGTAGGCTTTAACACTGGGATTTTGTGTTATTTTGTTAATCCCGACCGAAAATTTCTGTTTTTGCCACCAAGGAACAAGCTGGCGAACGACAAACATGACAAGAAAAACGTTGTTATGAAAGAAAACCAGCAGTTAGACCCATTAGGTGATCTGTGTCGGGGCAACCAGAGAATGAAGGTAAAGATTGTGTTTAAGCATAGTCTTTATATTTTTACATTTAAATCTAAAGATTAATGTTAGCTTTACATAGTTGAAAGCAGTTGTAGTGTCCTGCTGTTATTTGATTCATAGCTGCGATCGTCAGACTCACGTGGTAACAATCCGATGACACGGTTAGCATTGAGCATGCATATCGTCAGCAGCTCAGAATAAGGGATTCCTACAAAAACAATAACATAACACATGCAACTGTCTGTTGTTAATGCGATCTGCTGGGTTTCAATGATTTCAATGCACTGTGAATAAAACTAGACTTAACTGAAATGCTCGCTTCATCAGCTTGAAATGACTTTTATAGTGCCTTAAGATGACATGTGCTATTATGAATAAGCTCAAGAGAAACGTAAAGCCACTGTTACACAAGAGTCACTGTCTACAGTGAAGTCAGATTAACATCCACACAAATTGAAAAGGTTTTGACAGAAGGACCCAACAGCCGAACTTGTAATAGGGTATTTTTTAAGATTTGATAGTGTGCAGTTGGGTAACTACTTTAAAAAAAGGCATATCATGAAGTATTAGTTGAACTTTATGTACATAGACTAATTAAATCTGCATGTATACTAGATAAATCACACAATGCTTGTTTGTAGTGCTGTATTTGAATGAGATTACTGCTAATTGCAGTATGCTAACCTAAAACCAGAACCATGTGTGGTAAAAAAGAAAAAAACCTATCCTTATCTCTAAGGTCTCCTCAGATATGGAAACCTGACACTGATGGGCGCATTTGGATATGTTAGATGGCGACTATGTAAAAAAGTGAGATAAGAAAAAAAAGAAAAAAGAGGAACCTGAAACTGGTGGTTTGACACACAGTCAACACCAGTGATGCGTAAATTCAGTGGTAAACTAGCTTCCCCGTAGCTTGACATGCACCTGGTTTAGTCAATACACACCTCCACACCTTTGATTGGCCTATTTTGCCGTGGATTTAAAAAAGCACACCAGTGCGCTCCAATATAATGGTCACCAGAATCACAAATGCAAGACCTAACAGGCTGTCATTTTCCCTGATTTGCTATTAGAAAGCATTATTCTGCCGGCAGCTTCTAACTTGTTTCAAGCTGTACCGGTCCGTACAAGACTAACACATCAACTCCTCAAGTACGTCACCGTGTTCCTGAGCTGCAGTGAATTTGGTGGGAGCCAGTCTTATTGAACTATATAAAGACGTATATCGGTGAAGGTAAAGTAGAAACCCCAACAATAAGTGTGTCCAAGATGTATATTTGCAATAGACATAAGCTGTACAAGGACAAATCCTTACACTGACCACTTGCATACCTCCCTCGTAGCCTAAGTGACCCAGAATCTGCAGGGATCTGACATTACAGAATAAATTGCTAGAGGAAAGAGCAGGAAAGGCAATCATTCACCAAAAGGTCATTTCTCACTGAAAATGCTTTTTCTGGTTCATCTCTACCACTAAGGACCATTGGAAATTTTAGGAACTCATTTTTAGGGGCTTCTGTTGGTAATTCCATGGTAACAACTTCCACCTGCTTTACACCTTCTCTCCAACTTGTCTGCAACAGTACTTTAGTGGAGACTAAAAGACTTAATGCCAGAATATTGAGTTTCAGATTAAAAACCAAACAAAAACCAGCAGACCCTTACTACAAAACTTGTCCACCAATCTTTGTATCATTTTATGTCAAAGTAGCTCTTTTCTAGAGGTGCGCCAACAAAAAACACACAAAAATCCGCTAGTGATTGCAATCAAATAACAATTGGTTTTAAGAGCCCATAGAAAACTCCAATCTAGCTTTTCTTAATTTGTGAATAGATCCTACAAGGTTGCGGTGACTATAACACCTTTCAGAATGAAAGAAGTTAGGGAAGGAGCGCTTAAATGTTAGCCATTATGTTGATTTATTATTGAAGTGTTAAAGGAACTACATCAGTAAAACTACAAAAGTTAAACGTATCACAGCCCAGTTAGTCTGCTTTATTGTATGAAACCAAACGGAAGTCAACCAAGTCTTCGATAAGTTAATTTGTGATTGATCAAAGACAAAAGCGGAAGTAGGGCGAGCACGTCTGATCTCCATTCTTTGTAGAGGCCTAAAGCTCAACGTCAGGGTTTGTAGAACATTTTTAGATCACGACTGAATAGTAATCCAAAAGCGGTAGGGCGTTTGTGTGCTGGAAGCAGAAAAGAAACTTAAAGGATTCAGGCATTTATACGAGGAATTTATCTTGACATGTCTTTGTCATTTCGTCAACCCAAAACCGTTAACTAGGCCACCATTTATTAGTTTAATTTGGAAATTGATCAAAAATAACAAAGCGGGGGACATCCCAAATCTTATATATATTGTTTGTTTTTTCCGCGTAGCAGGAGCAAGTCGATTCCAATGTGAAAATGACAAAAGATTGTAGCCAGCAGCTCCATCAAAATGTACATATGCAGCGTGAGTTGTGTAAAAAGGCACATTCAAGTAAAGAAAGATAAAAATAAATAAAAATACAGAAACGCAGGCAAGCGGCATTTTAAAGGGAGAGAGTACTTGAACACGATGAGGCTGGGTTTAGGTGGTGCTTGGACGAGGAAAGCACAGATTCTCCGCTTTGAGAGAGGAATGTTTTGACGCTGTCACCCCCATCAGCACCCGTTCCTCTCCCTTACCCCTCCCCTTCGCCGCCAATCTCACACCTGATGTGTGGGGGCTGCTGGGAGCCGCATGCCAAGATGAATAACAACCGGCTGTTAGTCACGATAGCGCACGAACACACACGCCGCCTGTCTCTCCCCTCACCCTCCCTTCCCCTCCCTGTCGTCTTCTCCCTCTCTTTCCCTCCGACACACACACACAAGCAGCGCTTTCCCCGTGATTTACGAACACATTGAGATTCAATTTCGCTGCTCTGTCTCTCCGTCTCTTTCACCCCGCTCGCCGCAGCGCAACACTGACATTTGGGTTGAAGGTCACGCCGCACATTCCACTCTTCCACGCTGGGCTCGTGACCTCTTATCAGCGGGCCGCTGAAACCGAGGAGGAGGCAACATGTATGGATCCGTGTTTGCGTGCGCGGGTAATCCACGACCACTGAGGATTTTATTTTTTTCTTTACATTTATTTTTTATGCTCGTTCAATATCGGCTTCGGCTCCTGGCTGCAGATCCAGTCGATGTTTGCAGATTGAGACAAATGCGTTGAGAACTCTATTGATTGGGGTGTTTATTGAAATGCAGCCAATGATGTTCAGGATCCAAATGTGGCCATGTGATATTTTTCATGAGTTTCGCTTCATTACGTTTCCATGAAAAGAGAAATTTCTCAACGTTAGACGGGAAATGAGGTCCTGCAATGGTAATTTCGCTCGGGAAAAAAAAAAAAAAAAGAGTAGATTTCGGTATTAGATGCAGCAATTATCTCAGACGAACAGCTGCCACACATGGTACCAATTATTGGAGGTGATCGTTTTCCAGCGTGAGAGCAATTAAAACGGTGGTTAAGGTAAAATTACAAGTATTAGAGCCGCTCGTATTCAGGATCCCTAAAAGGGATTATAGCGAAACTCTGTGCCTTATAAGCAGTCAGAGCCTTCATCAGCCAGGCTGACTGCAGGGAATAAAACGAGATCACCTATTTGCGTCATCCGAATTTTGTGATTATAGGTGAGTTATTGACAGAAATGGGTTTTATTAAGGTCCCACTGATGATGGCTAACATTACAGCTACCAACTCATCCTTGGGCGGCTCGGGGAGGAAATTCCAGCAGAATAATCAATGATTTTTGCTACATCTTGACATTACTAATCTCTTCGTTTCATCTGAGTGAAGTTTTGAAAACGCACCTACAGTGCAAAGAATGACCTAAAACAAATAAGTACAGTATAGTTGCAGACCTCACCATTGGTCATTTTTGTTTACTTGCTTTGTTTTTGCCGATAGAGATAAGACACCTATAATCAACCATGAGCATCCTGCTGAGGGAAGCCGCTTCGTTTTTATTGAATAGTCGCTACATCAGCCGCATACGGCGCCTTGCAAAACATTTCACGACGCTTTACTTTTTTTAATCTTTTGCCACTTTTACGACCACAAGCTTCACAAAGTTGTGTACAGCTCTGAGTAAAAAAAAAATCTGGAAAGAAAAGAGCATGAATTTATATTCAACCTGTCCTGACATTGATGTCTTTAGATGTCTCTTGACATACATACCATAGCAATGACAGCATAAATCCAGCTGTTCCATAAAGGCCTCAGAGGATTTGTTGGAGCACTGTGGTAAAAAAAGAAAAGAAAAGACAAACCCAGCAGCTAGGCTGGGAAATCCAGGAAATCGGTCGTGCTCTCCGCAAGCTTTGCTCGTATCGAAGCGAGGCGATAAGTGGCCGAAATGTAAAAGTGTGTGTGGAGGAAAATTAACAATAAACCCTGAAAGACTTTCAGCATCATGGGAAGTTTCCATCTACCAGGCAAATTCAGCTGGTTTTTTCTTTCCCTTTTGTATTTCGGCAGGAAGGGACGGAGCATCAGCTACCGAACAGGGGCGCAACTACATATTTTTGAGATGGATGCGAACATGTCACACCGGTGCCCCCCACCCCGACGTAGACTTGTACAAGGGAGCCAAGGAGCCACTTCTGTTAGCCTGTGTCTAGAACCGGGCTGCAGGTCTGAGGCATTTTGTTAGCATGTTTTCCTTCATTCTTATAGCTTGATAGGAAGCCTTATCCAAACTGGCAACCCACATTAATAATCCTAACAAACACAATATTTATTTATTTACTATTACCCCCCCTCCCCGTCACCCGTCTCATACACCTTTCCTCCCTTACTCATGCACTTAGAAAATATAGTAGTCATATTATGGATGTTTTTTATGTTACATATTATATCAGGTGATCAATTCAATCATAAGCAAATAAGAAATTTAATAAAGTACAAATATATAGTAGTAGTGGCACTCAGTGCTCTCCCTCTTCATCATCTGCACCTTTCTGTTCCACATTCTCCTTTGTGGTGATTGACTTGCCATGTCTGCCTGCACTAATTTTCCCCAAAAAAACACCATCAAACCATCATGATATATAGGTTTTTGTTGCCTCCCTAATGTAATTATTCCTACCTGATGTCATCACTTGTCTCTTCTATCACTGACCTCATGTCTGCCTCTTTCACCCCTTGTCTGTGGCATTATCCACCAAGTGATAAGGTCAAAAAAGCATTATATATTAGTTGTAAAAATTACAGATCTTAATACGTTTAAAAAAAAATAATGTTTAAGCATTTTTGCTTGGGATTAAGTAGGTTTAAAATATACAGCAGTAAAAACACAATAAAATGAATCTTTAAACTTAACTGATCTCCTTATTTGGATTACAGTTACTGACTGAACATTGCATCTGATCTGACTTATCAGATACATCCCAACAACTCTTTAGTGATATTTAATAATACATTTAAGCTCAAGTGTCCCCCAGCCCAAAAGGTTGGTAACATGGACTAATTTGTCTTATACACGCATAAACTTGTACAACTCATCTTTAATTAAAGAATCAATAATAATAAATATAAACGTGAGCGAATAAATTGCAGAGGGCTAAGCGTTCCACCATAGCTGGGCACTGGCGCCACGACAATTTAGCTTTCCTGTGTTAATATTTCCTGAGTTTTATTAACATGTGGATATGTGTGTGTGACTGGCGTTTGTATCTGATATTCATAGAAATACTGAACAAATCACGTCCCTCATCGGTTCAACGTTTAACAGCCAAATATGGGACGATTTAGCTTTTTTTTCCATCTTCTCCATCCCGAACATCTTTATCCTTCTCCCTATTCCTTTTTCTGGTTTTCTGTTTTGCGCCTTGGATAGCTTTTTCTCTGCCGCTCTATCTTATCGTCAAGTTCACTACACGGGATAGTCTAAGATTTAAAAAAAAAAAAAAAAAACGCGCCTGAGTGTGTCTCTTTGCCCAAGCCACTTGTGTGGGAAGGGAGAGCGATAGGAGGGGAGGTGAAGTAGGGGCGCCTAATTAGTGCCTTTACTTTGTTATTGATAATTTCATGCTGTTAAATATAGAAAATGCCAACTAGAGAAACGTTTTTTCTATTAGGAGTTTTGACGCCCTCTCCAGTGCAGCGCCCCTATGCGTTGCATTGAGTGCATACCCACTTTTTGCGCCACTGCTGCCGAATCATCAGACTGAGAAAGAGTTTCTTCACAGCTGGGATCTGGTGCAGCACGGCAGCATTTTACATGACAACCTGGGCCATCCACACATTAGACGGTCACATGTCCGCTAAACTGGAAAAATACATTTGGAACAAACTAAATAGCTTTTTCTCATGGTTTTATTTGTGTTATTTTGTTATTGTTCTTCATTGTGTTCAGTCCTCCTTGGATACAAAAATGTTCAACAGCATAATATGGCATCTTCACATATTCTGTCCATTCAGTCTGATTAGTTTGTTAAAAAAAAAAACACCCCCATTTACTATTGGTTTTTTAATTTTTTTATATCGACACCGGATTTGCATTGATAAACCTTGATTTTGTTTTTATTATATTGACAAACACAAATAGCAGCTGCCACAGCAACATCTGATCATCAACGACTGTTGAACATTTCATCATTCGCAAGGTTAAGTTAATAGAGCATTTCTCGAAAATCCCTTCATGTTGGCCATGTCACTGCAATTGCAGATCTGGTAAGTAACACATTTTATTTTCAAATAAAATTACAAGTGATGCATCTTATAATTACCCCCCCCCCCCCAAAAAAAAAATCTTTGAGAGAACCGCCATAACACTATTTCTCCCAAGTGGAGAATTGTTCAACATCCATCGAGCATCGTCAATTACGAGACTCCCGTGGACATTTACTGAAACACTACAATAAATGTATTGACGACGGCTCTACAAGCCGGCTAATCAATACCAATAATTCAGCAATTACTTTATCAGTCACCGGGAGTTGTGACTTTGAAATTGTGTCACGCTGTGATGGGATCGCAGTATTAATTGTGGAAAGAGTTTCCGTTTGCTCTTATTGTTCAGCCTTCGCATCTCTACAGGGAATTGATAAACGGTAGCGGTTGGGTTTTATTTTAATACCATCGTTAATCTTTCTGGTCAAAAATTACAAGGCAGGAAAGCTTTTGTAAAAATCTTCTGGTTGTTAACGTTAAGTGGTTAAGCCTCCCAAAGAGTCAGCCACTGACCAGACCAACCGATTATACATACCTAATCTACAGAGCCTTAAAGAGCTTAAAGCTAAAACTAGTCAACACTAATAATGTTCGTACTCAACAGGCATCAAAGCAGAGGTTTGAAGTCAATGCAAGGACATCTTTACATGGGCGGTACAGCAGGCAGCTTTTGAGTCTCCCCGCCTCTCTAAGTGTTGACAAGACACTGAACTCTGGATTTCTCACAATGTGTTCATCAGCGTGCAAGAGAGGGGGGCGAAAGAGGCCGACTCAAATCAAAAAGAAGCACAGTGGGTAGGAGCGCGTGAATGGATGAATGAAAATCACGCAGTGAAGCACTTTGCAGAACCCAGCCGAGGTTAAAAGGCGCCGTGTGCCATTTCCCTCTACTGACAACAGAAGCCTGCCTGGTGGATGCTTGCGGCCGATCAGCCAGTTGAGATATGCTGCAGGAATTCAAGCATGTACGAGCAAAAAAACAAACAAGAAACAATTAGGCTCTTTCTCACTGTCATACGGTCTGTCATTAGACGCGTGCTTGGACGGGGTGCAGCCACCTGTGACCCTGACGGGAAGAACCAGAGGCCGGCGGCAAAAGACAAACACTCAGAGGTTTTAAAAAGTTATTTTTAGAGGCACAAGCTGGGATATTGGAAACTGAAGTATTTTTCCTTTTGAGGACGCAATCGACATGACCGCGCTGACCAACCATTGGTCACAATGCTGAGCAGAAATGAAAAAAAAATCAACAATAGAGATTCTGTAGGAGACAATAATCCTCTTTAGTGAGTCCTTCCCGTTAAGCTAGGACCACCATTAAGTCCCACAGATGGCTTAAGTGTCTCGACAAATGCTGGATGGACTGGTGTCGAAATCGGTACAGAATCTCATGTCATTCCCAAAGGGGAACTATAATCCCTCATGACCCCTCACCTTTCCTCTAGTGCCATAAGTGTTAGGTTTTTACATTTAAACAGGCTGATGCACATTTAAAAGAACTTTATGTATATTACCAAGAACACATGAAGATAGTTCACCTAATAAATTGGACTCTTAATTTACAAGCAATCACAACCATGGATCTGGAGTTGCATTGGAAATCTGTTTAAAACGAAATCCAGTCTGCAACCGTCACACTACCACCACCATAGCGTTTTCTAAAACTTTTTACACCAAATTTTCAAAATCTCAATGGATGAAGTACCTGATTAAATATGTGTTTTATGAGAAATAGATTGGCTCATTAACGGGGTTTTGGAAAATTAAAATAATTGAATTCAATTAGGAATGCAACAACATGAAAAATAGGGTCAACATCATTGTCCAATAATCAATATTTATGGAAATCATAAATCTTAAATATACCGACCCTTTGAAAACCCAAAATAAATTACAACACCCATGAAATTGCTTCTCTGCTTCAGTTAAAACCCCCTCCTGCCTCAAGCATGCGCTGGATCACTATCATGTGGCAAACAGACACCAAATGACTCTTGCTTGACCACACCGATGGCAACGATTAGCTAATATTAGCCTGATACCGATATGTAAGAAAAGAATAACATCGACAAACCCAATGTTTTGTTTTGTATAAATTTAATAATTTGTTGCTTTTATTTGATTAAATTCAATTTACATAAAGTTAGTATGTAGAGATATTCTGTAGAGGATTTTGTATGTGTTCAGTTTTTCCCCCCTTTTCTAAATAGACCTCGCTTTTGCGTAGGTTTAGGGCAGTTTAGGTTTTCAATGCAATATATCTTTTCAGTAATTTCTGGACGCAAGTGAAGTAGTAAGCGGAACAATCAACCGTGAAACACAATAAAAATTTTGTGTTATCCAATTCAGTTGAGGCTTAATTTAGTCTGCGTTTGACCCACTGCATTTATTTGATAGTTTGTTGGGGAAATAATAAAAAAGTTAAAAAAAATAGGATCGCCTGCAAGTAAACCGAGGCAGTTAAGATAACTGCAATTTAACGCAGCTCGAGCTAAGTGACCAATCAGAGGCACAAACAATGGAAGCAATTAGGGAGATAAATACATTCCCATCTGTAATTAATAGGTGTGAAATGACCTGCAGTACCGAGTGAAATCTGCACATTTAATTAAAAAGATTAGATAAGCCCACATTGTCACGTTAATTTCTTTACACATAAGTCGAATAAAGTTTTTGGCCGATGTGATCCTAGCATGTTCTTGGGGATTGATCAGAAACTAAACACTACACCAAAAAAAAAAAAAAACATACAGGGACTCCTCCAATGTGTCGAACACCCCCCAGTGTTTGGGAGACCTTGTGTTAGACACGGAGCTCCACATTTCTCACAATGTGCTCATTGATGTGACACATGTTTGTATGTGTGCGTAAGTCTCTTGCGAAGACAACAAAAAAAAGAAAAATATGCCACAGCAATTCAGGCATAGATCTGCGGAGAACAATGAATGACGAACCCTTGGAGCTGTTCTGTCTTTTTAGCCCATATGGCTGCTGAGGAGAGTTTCCTCTGAACGTTTTGAAGCAAAACTGTTCTGGCACCTGCATGAAGAAAAGTCACCGTTTAACTTTTACTTTCATCGTCGGGAAACAAACAGATTGTTTCAGGAACCACGTTTGGTAAAGTAATGACCAGCTAGTCCTGCGATGGATGAACTGACATACCCAAACTTATTGTTCTTTACTTCTTCGCTACAGGTGGCTTGCAAAAGTATTCACCCCAATTAGCTTAAAATCATATTTTAATAATAAAGTGTTGCATTTTTTGTCTGTCTGCCTGAAGTACTCTTTGTTTAATCGAGCTGCACTGCTGTTACAGTCTTTGGGGGCTGTCTCTATAGCATCCTGGACCAGAATCGAAACCTTTTTGGCCATTCTTTTGTTCTAAAACAACCAAGGCCAGGTCAGTTTGAATGGAGATCATTTTTGAACATACATTTCTAGACCTCCTCATTTATCCTAAATTAGGTGTAGGATCAAATTTTAAACTCATTCCCTTTTGCTTTCATCTAAACCATTTCAAACCACTCTATTATTGACGAGTATTAAACCGCAAGAAGGTGAAACTCCATAAACTCCCAGTCCTGAGTCTTCTGCAGCTTTTATTAGCCGGTTTTCTTCCAGGATTTCCCTACGTTGGGCCCCATCCATCTTCACGTTAACTCTTGAAAAGTTTAAAGGCCTCAGTTGAAAAAAGTTTTGTGCAACAGTGTTTCACATTGAGGACGGCAGTGACAGTGTTTCATTTAAGTCTCATGTGACCAGAACACCTTCTTATACATGTTTGCTATATTACCAGCGTGTCTTTTGCAAGCGGCGGGATTTCTCACAGCTGCCACTTTTATGTAACGCACCGATTTATTTAATCAACACTAAAGGAAGTCTGCAGCTCCTCCAGAGTAATGCTCTGTTTGCCCAGTCTGATCGTTTACACGCTTGGTTTTACAGTTGCGTCAGTGCTTTGTTATCCCTTTTCCACCAAGGGCTGGTTCCGTGCTGGTGCTAGAAACCGGTTCACGGCTGGTTCCAAGTGCAAACCTACAAAGAACCGTTTGTTCTTCCACTCACTGGTGCTCGCTGAAAAGCTACGTGATTACGTCGCTCCATGCGTATACGTACGTCACCATTACCCAATAGATTTAGCGTCAAATCCAACAGCCACAAGACAACAACACTTTTTAAGCTTGTTATTAATTTGTTCACCACTGCCCTCAGACCCTCCCTCAGCCATCTCTTGTAGGATGTACTGAACACCCCTTTGGTCCTTGAAGCCCCCGCAAGTTTCTTTTTCACTTCGGTGTAGGACCACACTTTGAGCAGGAAGTTTGTCTCCTACACTGACCACTGCTGCTTTGACTTCAGGTCCATTTTGTTTCTTTTGTCACACAAGCAACTCCAGTGTTGTTTAAAAACGGCCGCTCTTTTCCTGTTTACCGCTTATAAGTTGTTACGTAGTCCCACCCCCAGTCGCTGACGTCATTACATCGAACCGGTTCTTTCCTCTCACCCCAGAAAGAGTTGGGGCCAGCTGAGAACCAGTTTGGTCAGTGGAAACACAAAGAACAGGTGCTAACTCTGGGTCTAGCACCGAACCAGCACTGGAACCAGTTTGGTTGAAAAGGTGCTGTTTGTGAGAAGGTGAAATCTTTGCCGATTGTTTCATAACCTTACCCAGCTTTAAAGATCCTCTTCCCTGGCCTGTCTGCAGTGTTCCTCGGTCTTCCTGATGCTGTTTGGTTACTACTGTTCTCTTAACAAACCACCGAGGCCTTCACAGAAAGGCCGGAGATTAAAATACTCACAGTTGAGTGGACTCCATTCACTAACCAGCTGAGTAGTTGCACTGGTTTTAAATTTTGGAGTATGAGTGGAAATGGAGTGGAATACAATTTTTTTTTTTTTTTTTGTTTTTGCAAATATAATAAGCAGCAACAGAATCTGGACAGAATGTGATGGATATACCACAAGGAGTCCCAAATTGAGCCAGAACTACTTAATCTTTGTGTACATCCTATGTTTTTTAACAACTAGGGGTCTCATTGAAACCGCAAAGGCGTGTTTGTGTGTGTGTGTGTGCAGTTTCTGTACCTGCAATCCGGTTCGGCTCAGTAGACTCCACCACTCTTTATCGAGGCCAAAAACAAAGGCATTGGCCAAACCGTGGAGAGGTGCTGACAGGACATGTAAAAGGGTGAGAGGGAACGAAGGATCTTCAGGGTAGAAGGCATTATGGAGTCTGGTGGAGGAGGATGGAAAAAGACAAAGAGAAGTGCTGAGTTGTGATGTTTAAAAAAAGTTTCAAATAAAAGAAGCAACCTGCAAGAGAGCTAAACGGGTGAGGACAAGGTAATTAAAGGAGAAGAAAGACACGTACAGGACTATAAAAAAAATAAAAAAAAGAGCAAGAGGCTGATAGAGCAACAGAAAGCGAGGCAGAGGACAAGTGAGTGACAGAGTGAGGGACAGGGTGAGAACGAGAGGTAATGAGAGCAAGTGGCGGAGGCAGAAAAAGAAGGAGCAGGAGAGCAGGGGAGGGTGAAAGAGTGAGCGAGCTTTATATCAGCGTTTAAGAGCCCATTAGGCAGCGTGAGACGGCTGGGCTGACACATTCTTGGCTGCTGCTCCGACAGCACGCAGCACTTTACAAGGACGGGGAGATGTGTAGCTCTCCGCTCGCTTCCTCTCCGTCTCACCACTTTCCCTCCGCTCCGTTTCCACCTCTTCAGGCCACAGTTTTGGCGAGGCGTCTCCACCTCTTATCGCCACATGCTAATTCCTTGACCCATCGTCTGCAGACACGCCACCTCTCCTGCGCCGTCACATTCAACCATCGGTGTTATTTTAAAAAAAAACGAGCACGGAGTTATTAACTTCTCTCAATCTCTCTGCATTTTACTTGCGGTTCTATGTCTCTGCAAATCTGTGGGAGCGACCCGGGGAAGATGTGTTCGTGGCAAGATGCTGCAGGGAACTAATGGCCGTCTCCGCGAACAATGCTGCTCAGCCATTAACCCTGGATTAACCCTGTATTAGCACTGCTCGCCGGGTTAGCCTGCCACTAATGTCTTTTATTGATCTATTAGCCAGAGAATCAAACTGCGAGCGGCTCATGCCATTTTCTGCATGTGCTGTGTTGTGAGAGTTTGGGCGTGCACCCGAATCTAAGTGTTCACAGATGCTGACCTCTGGGGTCAAGAAAGTTATCCTCAGACCGCCTGCGTTCCCCGTCGGGGGGGAGGGGGAGGAAGGAAGACACCAAACCAAACATTTGACGGAAAAGCAGCTCTGTTGTATTGTGGTTACAAGGGGTTACGTGAGACTCCACAGTCACTCATCTCAACTGGCAGACAGCCAGAAAAAAACGAAGAAAGAAAGATCTGCTTCCTTTTTTCTGTGATAATGACTTTTTTTTTCTGTGTGTGTGTGTGAAATCTTTGGCAATAACAATCTTGTTGTGTTTCAACTATCATCCCCATGAATCATATCATAACCGTGTTGCCAACATTGTGACATCTCTGGAACCAGCACCGCATGAACACGAACAAACAACAAACAAGTCCTCGCAGCTGCAATTACATCAGCGAAGCCACAAAACTGAACGAACACAGACCAAGTTTTCAGCTCATACTCGCCCTAAAAATCATATTAGAAAAGCAGGGCGCATGTCAGAGAATATCAGTTGCAATTAACATTCGTTTTCCTCACTCCCGCCAAATGCACGTCAGGTTTCGACAAGAGTCCATCCGACTGACCCGATCTTTTATTTGCACGCATAACCTACATTCATCACTACAAATAAAACAGCCGGGTAAGTACTGCGTCAAAGCTGTCCTTGTAGCTCTGGACATATGGAGACAATAACGAGGACTGAGGTTGTGCAGTCCTAGTACGGGAATCCAAAAGCAATTTTAATTGTTGCTAGTCGGCTTTCTGCTGCTCATTATTTCAAAGAAAACTAAAGCATCATTCTATTCTATCGTGTGTCCGGCTTTGCTCGTCATTTCAGTTATTTATTGCAATTCAAACGTTGCAGCAATCCTCACAAAATGCTGCGTGAAGCTTAATCTACACTATGAAGAAACATTCTATACTGACAGCGTCAGTCACTTCAGCAAACTGATTGCTTGGAGCGGTTCTGAATGAACACACACTGACCTACATTATGGATAGTTCTGGAAATAATTACTGTGGGTTCCTACAGTTTTAAGTCCAAAACTATGCAGTTTTTTGCTGTAGGTCCCATAAAATCTAAAACGCTTTGCTACAAAATGTAAACCTTTAGGTTTTTTATCATCTAGACTAAAATAAATTTAAACTCATGGACTTGTAAGAATTTGTTAGAATGTACTAAAAGTAGAACTTCTGACGCATTTTCTTGTGAACATTAGTGGCTTAATTTGGCTTTATAGAAAAAATAAGTAAATAAATAAATAAATACCGACTTCCAAAAAGTTATACACCCTCCATCCCAATGGACACACACTATAGACGACATTAGTCCCATTAGAAGAGAAACAAATTTCTATCACTAGATGGAGCTTGAAGTTTATCAATACCTGCCTTATTTCCTAACATATAAACAATATACCAGTTTTCAAAATCCTACAAGGCAAAATAAGAGACAGTATGACAATGGCAGAAATGCCCTGCACATTTGCCAAGATGAGCTCTTGTTAGGATTGATATAATGAACTACAGGTTATATAAAGTACACATTCCTTCTCTAAATTAACGTTAACTCTTTCCCATTTATTCAAATAGCTTTGTGTCAGCATGATTCTTTCTTCTTCTTTTGTAAATTTTTTTATAGCAAAGCATGAAACAGTTTGTTGCTATACTGCCATATTTTGAGCTACAATAATTAGCGCCGCATGAGTAATGGACATTATAAACACATTACTAAATGTGTGAATGGATTACAGTTATTCTTTGTTTTCCCCCGTGTGAAAGTGTACAGGGTGTGTGCATTGTGCATGTGTGCGACTGTTTATGAGGGAAACAAAAAATCGGGAATTAAAACGATATTTTACCTAAAATTTAAAATCATGTCCCAGCAATTTTTCAACCTAATATATTCGAAGCCAAATAACGGAGCCTTATGTTGACGCCGATGTGCTCTAATGATGAATATTGGCATCATTACAGCACAGTTAAGCAAATACACCAACCTTCACTTTAACAGTGGGAAAATAGGTACCTACATAGAAGGATAAGATACTAAAGATCACATCTGAAACTTCGCAACATTGATAATATTCTTGATTATATGCACACAAAACGTGTTAGTTATTAAAAGACGATATTCTTGAGCATGGATTTAAAAGAGCCTCTCCTGACTATATGTTAAAATTAGTCACATCAACGGAGCCTCAACAGAGCTTTTATTAATGTGAAATATTCTCCACATGTAGGTGGAAGAATCTGTCGCCTGTCAGGACATTTAACTCGGAGGCTCTGCTAACACGAAGAAAGGAATGAATGCATAGGACAAAAGCACAGCCGAGTAAACATGTTACCACAAACATTGTGAAGCTGTGCAGTTTAAAGTCTTTCCTTTAAAGTTCACTTCATTGTGAGTGTTAGGGTTAGGTGAGACAAATAGTAGTGAGACTTCCCGCTGACAGCCAAACCAAAGGAGTCAAAGCAATTTCTAACATGCAGAAAGCTCTACGCGGGCAACAATGTCCTGCTCTCTCAATAAGGCAAAATGAAGGATTTCTTCTGAATAAAACCTCCAGATCTGTCAAACAACAATTAGATTTGCCACAAAAAGGAACACAGCACATATCTAAAGGATAAACAAATGAACCGGTATTTAATGTATCCGTATGGTAAAACTAAAGTTATGAAAGTTACATAAACAAGTCCAGAAGTAAATAAAACAAAGGTTTTTCTGAACTGAGTTAGGAACAAGAAGTCTCACAGATGGTTTTATCTTGACATGTCTTTAAATAAGGAGTTGATAAATATCCGCAAGACAATATCAAACTTTAAAGTAATTGCCCCATAGAAACCCAAGTGTTAACTGGCTGTAAATGTAGTCAGAATATGTTTTTTATACATTATTTAAATTTGTCATCGTAACCAAACAGAACGCTAGTAGTTTCTAATAGAAATGTTGACAAATTAAGCTCTTAGTCAACTCAGGTCCGAGGTCTCACCAGCAAAACACAAGCGCCACTAATTGAAGCTTTTTGGGCTCTGTAATATCTACAGAGGAATCTTATGAAGTGAGGGACATTTAAAAAGATTTTGTGTGTGTGTGTGTAAATCACAAATAAGAGGCACTCTTAACTGTAAAACTAAGCTTAGCGGGAATAAGCTTTTTATATTTTCGTCTTTCCTTCTAACACCCTCCGACAACTGCAGGAGAACAGAACCGGAGATGATTAGAGCGATTCGTCCGCAAATCTGCTTATAATCCTCCCTTATCCTCTGTTACAGCGTCGAGGCTTCAAGGTTTATTTGCTATTAATCTGTCTCCATTTACCTCCCGACAAACCCCACAACCTTTTAAAAAGTTGTGACTGGAGAGAGAAAAAAACCCTGAAAAGTTGTTTTGGGAAGAGGTTGGAGATGCACCTGTTAAAGAGAGAGCCACCCCCGCCGTCTATGTCGTCCCGTGTAAGGGTGTTAACCTAGCGTCTTCACACGGCTTTAAATAAAACCAACAGGGCAGCCAATGGAGCGTGGAGCGGCGTGCGTTAGCGCTTGTCAGACCGAGGGCCCTTTCGGAGGAACGCTGCTTGTTTTCTGGGTTAGCGTACCGCGGTATCTCAGAGGACCAGACCAGCTGCTTCTCACATTCATTTCACTTCCCATTAAAGGTGAAATAAATCAGAGTTCCCCCCGCGGTCTCCGGAGAGACGAGGGAAGCGCACACTCATCGTCAGGCAGAGGAAGTCGGACGTGTGCAAACAGGACTAAACACGTATTAATGCTTGTGTGTGTGTGTGTGTGTGTAGGCTGGAAAGTGTCCCCGCGCAGCAAAAGCTGGATCGCATGCACAGAAAATGTCAGAAAAGAGAGGAAATGCTGTCTGTGTGTGCGGATGTGTGTGCGTCTCTCTGCATGTGTGAGTATCTGACAGCGCAGCGAGGAGAGTGACTGGGTCTGTGTGAAGGGGGGCTATTACTGGCGTCTCTCTCTCTCTCTCTCTCTCTCTCTCTCTCTCTCTCTCTCTCTTCTTCTTTTTTTTTCCCCTGCTGCCGCAAAGAAACACGATCGGCGTCCGGGAAACGAGAGCTGGCAGCAAGCAATCATCTGCCTGCCGTGCTCACACACACACACATACACACACACACACCACTCAGACAGCACCTCGCAGCGCTGAGCAACACGCGCCATGGCAACGGAACAGCCGCAATTAGAGGCGAAGAGCCTTTTCCCCTCCATCGAGGGAGAGACGGAGAGCAAAATGAAAGGAAGAAAGAGAGCAGGCGAGTGGGTGAGAGGGGGGAGAAGAGTGTCGGGGAAAGCAGCACGAGAGAGCGTGATAAAGAAGTGAAATCGAGCAGCAGCGAGGCTTTTTTTGGGGGGGGGGTGATGCGAAGGCTAAGAGGTGAAGAGGTGAGGTTTAGCCAAAGAAGGGGGATAGCCAAAATAGAGGAGGGCTGCAGGAGTAGCGGGTAAACCGAGATAAAACAAGACGGGGGAACGAAATGCAAAGAGGTTAGATGAGAAGGGTGGAGGCGTGCGGCGAAGGAGGGGGAGGCAGGCTGTTTCTCCTGTGTGAGCCAAGCTAATGAAAGATGAATGAGGGAGGCAGCGGTGGGAAGGAGAGCGTGGCTGCAGGCGATGCCTGGCTGAGCCTGCCGTGTGTGTGTGTGTCTGTGTGAATGTGTGTGTGTGCACCTACGGCCTGACGAGGTCTGCGTGCTTGCCAGGGACGAGCTGCTTTCGCAACAGGGATGATATTGTGTATACAGTATCAGGAGCAAATGGTCAACCATAATAAACACAAACACACATCATAGACGTGCGAGGACGCACGAGCTCTCCTGGTCGGCCTGCCGCCACCTGTGTGCTTGCAGTCAATCATTAGCACTCGCATGGCATCTCCGAGCCTCGCTCACTTATTCAGGCCCTCCATCTATCTCGCTGTCAGTCACTCTGTGAACCCGTCTCTCGGCGCCCTCCAGAGTCTGAGCTAAATCCCTCGTTCGCCACCTCTCCCGCTCTCCTCAGATATCCCACCCTGCCATTCAGTCGGCGTTGCTGCTGGGCCATCAATTTGCCTCCTTCCACTCTTGACAGAGTTAACCTTTTGCGCCCGCCTCTAATTGTTGCGCTGAACATCCTCGGAGCGGCAGGTGAAAGGCACTTTGGCGGCTCGGAGGACAGCCCCTTTCATGGAGCGTGGAGGGCGCCCAGACAGAGAAGTCATCCTGAACTCGACTGCACTTCCTCCTCTCGAGACTGCTGCCTTTACTTCTTCCTCTTTTTTTTTTTTTTTTTTCTACAGTGAGCTTTCTCGTGCTGTCGGAATTCATTCTGCTGACAGCCGTTCTGCAGGAAACTTTTCACCAAGTGAGAGGGACACTGGCGACAAAAGTTACTGGTTTCAGTATGACGAGACATAAAAAACGAACATGGTAGCCCTGAAGCACAATCAAGTCGTCAAACAGATTTCAGATTTACTGAGGTTATCGAGGCTGCGCTTGCCGGCTCGCAGTCCTGGAGAACTTGCCAAATGTTCTCGGCCAAAGCCAAACAGCTTCTGGTGTAATCAGTGTGATGATGTGAGGCTGCGACTCACTGGTGAGACCAGGCTTGGCTCAGAGCACAGAGATAACAAGATTAGATTCTGGAACCTGCAATCCCGTATCGCCACTCCTTCAAGATGTCAACGATCGCGGCCACATAGCGGGATTTCCGAGAGAGACCGACTCGATTATTGAAGAGAGGTCGTGTCCTTCGTGCCGCGGTGACAGACACCAACACGTTGGTGTCATCCCACAGCAGTGTGTGACCAGCGGAGGAGAAAGCGCCGCGCTTTTGTCAACGTGTGTGGTTCTTCAATACGTCACAGAGGCGGCTTTATGTTAATTCAATCATCCAATCGGTAAAAGACACCAATCAACATTAATGGCAGAATAATTAGCAAAGAGGTTTTGGCAAATTTTTGCCAAGCATTAACGGAGTTTTGTAAGTGTAAGAACGTCTTGTAACCAACGTCATACGAGAAGACCCAAAAACAACTAAAAAGTTAACCGTGGCTCATAACACATATCACATACACTACACGATTTATTCTTTCCTCTTGATCGTTTACCTCCTTGAGTTCACGTTGCAAGTTTAAAGCAACACTAAAATATTTTCATAACTTGTGATTATAGTTCGACTTACAGCATGTGGAATGACATCTCTGTCATGGCCTTTGGGGGTTTGTATCGATTTAACCGGCACTAAGCAACTTTGAGGAGGGTGGCAGGAGCCCTGACACACAAAACAACTACAAATGGGCTGACTGCTTTACGGCGTACGTCACGTCCGCCGTTTCTTATCTACAACATCATCATATGACATTGTTTCGCCAGAATTAGATTCATCCACTCGTCGCTAATCATCCTTTATACAGCCACTGGAAACAGAAATGTACTTCAATCCCACTGCAAATGAACGGAAGATGGGGATTTTACAACGCTATGCGCTGAACCTCATGGGAAATGCAGTCTCCCTTCAGACAAAAACACTACCGCTTTTGTCCACAGCGGCCGCCGAAATCGACCAACACGGAAACTTCTTCAGTCTTGCTTTTAAGAAACCAGTATTAGAATAAGTCTGATAAAAAAAAGCAAACAAGACAGGTCCACTGTGGCTGGGCTATTAAAGAGAAAGCAACGGTGGGCATGCGTAAAGCAGGCTCTCTCAGTTCAAATGCGAACACGAAGTGCAAATCCAGCTGTACTACGTTCGGGCCGCGCATCCAAACAGAGATTAAAGATGTATAAGCTTTCCAAATGTAAGTTTGGCCAAAGAATAACGTGTGATTCAAGTGCTTTTTCCAGCAAAATCATGAATATTTTCAGCAAACAAAGTTTTATTTATATATTTTAGGACTAGTTTAGGACAAACTAGACCATGCATTGAACAAAGGTGTCGGAACTATACAGACTTTTATGATTATGGTCTTTAATGCAGACAACAGGGGTCCCTTGTTGTACGGCAAATGTGACACACTGTTGTGACTGGTGTTAAAACTGAGCCATTCAGTTCTTACTATTCATGAATTATAAAATAAATGAATTATTGTTCGTGTTCATTCTTTGGGTCACTTATTGGTAGTTTTTATTTTTAATGTTTAGCTTCTCATCTGACTCCTCTTTGCCACTACGTACCTGTCATTGATACAGATCAAAAGTTTGAATCCACTGCCAGAGGCGAACCACTCGGAGAGAAAACGGCTGATTCGCAAAGACAACATAAACAACGAGAAACAGCTCCACTCATGTGAGTTGCCTGCTTCTAATACCCAAAGTTGAGACTGAAAATAATTCGATCATCTAGTTCGTGTTTCTGTTTTAAGGGCTCGGTTGCTTTTCTGTTGCTGCCTCCAGGGGCAGAAAGACAGGCTTTCCTTTGTTACACGTAGCATGTGAGCAGCCACTCGAAAGTGTGGAGAAACGCCTAGTCGGCTTCAGTCGTGGACATGAGAACCTTCCCTACGTTCGGTGAATTGACATCGGAACTAACTGATCCATATCTATAGCGTATATCATTTATTTGGATCACGCTTTGATCATAAGGTCAGGACAGGGTAAGAACTGTGGGCGTGATATTAGAAAACAGACCAACAAAGGCTCTTTTTATGCTTTTCTTTTCAGTGTCGAGTGTGAACATTTCAAACATTTTGGTGAGGATTTTGGAAAAAATTAGCCAAAAGCAAAGAACAACAGGCGCACCTGCGGAAGCGGGCGCACAGCAACAACCCTGAGGGACTGAGGCAGCCAGCGCTCAGCACCGGGATAAAACGCAAACAAAGAGACATCCTGTTTCCTGGAACACGACACCGCTCGACTCGCGGCGCTGGAAGCCAGCAGACACGCTCGCTCACACAAGCACCGAATCTGTCCGTCGTCGGCCTCTGAGATAAAGCGCTTCACTGTTTCGTCTGCGCGGCCGTGCCCCCGCCGACGCCACCAACGGTGCCTACAAGTGTTTCCGCACATGGGCTCATCCTTGTGAGCGGCTGCGGCTAGGAGTGTGTGTGTGTGTGTGTGTGTGTGTGTGTGTCAGAGAGACAGCGAGAGGAGGGAGGGAGAGCAGATGATGGAGTAGGCTTTAGCGATTCCCTGGAGTGTGAGGCAGCGTTTACGGCACTCTCAGAGCAGCCAGAGTGATGAATATTTAAAGACGTGCCTGAAAGAGCAGAAGGAGGGGGGAGCGGGGCGGCTATGTGCGCCTCTGTGTGTGTGTGTGTGTGTGTGTCTTTGGTTGTGGATGCATGTGCGTCTCATTTTGAATTTCTGTGTGCGCATACAAACGCCCCAGCCTCATGCACCTCTGCTTAGATGCCTTAGTAATTTTGAAACCATCGGTCGGATCACAGTGTTAAACGCTCGGGTTTCAAAATGAACACAGACACGGTTTTCGTAGGCGCTCAAATCGTCTGCGTGCTTCCAAGTACGCTTAGATCGCAGCGTGGCCCCTGTATGTGTGTGTGTGTTTGTGTGTCTGCCTCACACGGCGCTGCCTGCAGGTCAGCCTTCCGTCTGAGCTGCCTGCGATTTGGTATAAATGTGCGCTCGTTCAGGCGCTGACGGGAGGTGTTGTCACACATCCGGCAAAGTATCATCCGGGCCCCGCAGCCTCACGCAACTTAGTTGCAGCTGGCCGTTTAAAGAGCGTGACATGTGACACCCGCACGGATTTACAGAATCCATGTGAAAAACATATTAGAAACGTCCCACCTGATGATTAGCGTTACGTATCTCAAGACAAACTGATGGGGAATGAATCACATATTAAACCCTGAATTTGCTGGCAACCCTAATATAAACCTTCGATTCACATACATGTAAGGTTCCTGATCATTTAGGTTTTTTACAGTCAGTTTTTGATAATATTACGTATATTTTAGTATAAATTTGCCTTATTGGGTTTAATGACATTTTAAAGTGCTTTTTAGGCATCTTGATGTATCTGTTCTGGATTATTCTAGATTAAATGTTTCAGTCTTTAAGGAAACGTTCCTTTTAAAAAAAACAACATTTTTTAAAAGTCTTTTTCATGATCACAGAAAGTCTGTAAACAATTTCAAGACTTTTGATTTCCGACTTTTCTTTTTCCGGGGGAAAAAAAATAAAAATCCAATAATAGAATAAAGAAAAGTCACCATTACCATTCTCATTTTTCTTAAATTGTCGGCATTTTAGGCTACATTTACACGAGATTACTGTGAAAAGTATCACATTCACAGGAAACCGTAGAGACACCTTAAATTCGCTGTAGTTGTCATGCAAATGTCATAAAATGCCGCTACGATTTTATCATCACACTGAAACCCGCACAGGCTTTGACACGTCACCTGCACCTCATCTTAAAAACAGTAAGATCTAAAGCGGCAGCAGTTCGGTGGTTCAGTAAAAGCAAAGTGTTCCCCCGGGTATAAATATGGCGTCAGTGAAGGTTCCCATCCCCTTTGACTAAGTAGCTACATGCAGAGTTGGTAAAGACATACAATCTGGTTGAGAAGCAGGGCCTACCATCACAAACACGAACAAGTTCATCTAAGTGGTACGACATGCTTTGGATGGAAGGATGAAAACATTGAAAAGCGCCTTAAGCTTACTGGGTGAGTCTGGGAACTTTATTAAGACTGAAAAGCATCCTGAACTTTTCAATGAAGACCTGGATCAGGAAACTAAAAATAGCTCCTGATTTAGATTTTTGTACAGAATAATGATCCAAACAGATGTTCCTAATAAGCACAAAAGTGATGTTTTAGACACATAATCCATCATCATTCTCCGTGACTCTGGATGATCAAGAAATTGTTCAGCAAGGTATGCCAAAGATCGCTCTCTCTGCATTCCTTGTGAAAGGTTTTTTACAAAATACTACTCACTATTCTATTGGCATCAGGAGACTTCCTAAAACGGGATTTTCCAGCTAAATAAATGCAAATAACTGAAAGGTTGGATTATTTATTTATTTTACTATCAGACAATGTTGCTATGTTTAAAAAAAGGAATTTATTTTAGGTCTTTTCACACAATTTTTGTAGGGTTTGCCAACAAAACTGTACTAAATCTGTATCTGCAGAGTCCCGACATCCTCCTACAATAAACTGACGGCGGAAATCTGAAGAGATACAAGAAAAAACGAAACACAACAAAGTCTCAGAGACAAAAAGACGTTGGCGTGAACACTTCGTTTTTGCCTTTCAGCTTCCGTTTACTCGCACAAGCTGAGAAAACACCACGAAAAGACGGCAGGGCAGGCAGAGCAAACCACACAACAGCCTACACAGACACAGAGGCGCGAGCCCACACACAGCCAGTCGCTCTGAATGCGAGACACTCCGAGGCTAGCAGCGGAAGGAAGGGACCGTGGAAGGGAAGCAGCGCGGCAGCGAGAGAAAGACCGAGCTCATCCTGGGATGCAGAACGCCGAAACACAGCGAGATAAGAGTTAATGTATCCCCCACATACACTCGCACCCCTCCTGCTTGGGTCTCTCTTTCCTTCTTCCTCCCTCCATCCATCCCTCCCTCCCTCCCTCCCTCTCCGCCCCCTCCCCGTTCTCTTTGAGGGATGAATAATAACTGCTGCTCTGAGATTTCCTCCCTCGTTTTTCAAAGCGCCGAGCGGAGATTTGTAAGGTCTGCCTGGCCCGGATTGTGAGCGCACGCGCGCTCAAACTCACAAGCGTGGAGGCGCGCTACCCAAGCACACATGGACGCACGCACACTTTGTCTTGTTCTCGCCGCTCGCCTTGAGCAGGGAAATCAGATCTCCTCTAGAGAAAGCCAGAAAGAGAAAGAGGAGGAGGGGAGGGTTAGGGTTTGACGATGTAGGCAAACCGTACGAAGAAAAAAGAAAAAAAATCCCCAGCAAGCACGTATAGGTCTATTGACACCACGAAACCCACAGGCAGCGTCGAGGGAAACCAAGAATAACTGGGAGGAAGCAAGCTACCTCCTGGGGTGACAGGGTGAACTCAAGGTTAGAGACGCATCGCCGGTTCAAGCTCCACCGCCAGCGCCAATTTATCCGCGCTCAGGCTCGCTCCTCTGGGCACACAACTCGGATACCTCAAAGGGATCAAGACAAAAAAACAAAACAAAAACAACAACAACATCAGAGAGAATAGAAGACAAAGCCTTAGAAAAGGAGGAGGAGCGGCATCAAGCTGTAGGACTGTACGGATTTAATATTTTCCTACACACTGCCCATCAGCTGGCTGAAAAAAAAAAGTCACATCTCTGGAACTTTTACTTCAAACTAAAGAATGCATTTTTTTCCCCAAGCTGATTGCCTAAAGCACTCAGGCGCGCAACAGCACCTGCCTACACATAGACGGTCTGATAATGTTTACTCCTCCCTGTACTTGTTGACGACTTAACAATCAAAACACATGGCTCAAACAGGGATTTTGCACTCAAATTGCATTTTTTTCCCTACAGACAAAAGATCTAGCAGATTTTGTCTTTTGTTCAAAATAAGGCTTCAAATTGAAGTGTCAATTTCCCCTTTTCCACCAAGGGCTGGTTCCGTGCTGGTGCTAGAAACCGGTTCACGGCTGGTTCCAAGTGCGAACCGACAAAGAACCGTTTGTTCTTCCACTCACTGGTGCTCGCTGAAAAGCTACGTGATTACGTCGCTCCATGCGTATACGTCCGTCACCTTTACCCAGCAGATTTAGCGACAAATCCAACCGCCACAAGACCACAACAACACTTTTTAAGCTTGTCAATAATTTGTTCACCACTGCGCTCAGACCCTCCCTCAGCCGTCTCTCGTAGGTTGTATTGGAACTTCGGTGGAGGACCAGACTGCGAGCAGGAAGTTTGTCTCCTCCTCTGACCACTGCTGCTTTTACTTCAGGTCCAATTTTTTCTTTTGTCGCACAAGCAACCCCAGTTGTTTAAAAACTGGCGCTCTTTAGCTGTTTACCGCCTATTAGTTGTTACATAGCCCCGCCCCCAGTCGCTGACGTCATCACGTCGAACCGGTTCTTTCCTCTGACCCCAGAAAAGTTGGGACCAGTTTGGTCAGTGGAAACACAAAGAACCGGTGCTAACTCTGGGTCTAGCACGGAACCAGTTTGGTGGAAAAGGGCCCAATGACCCACAGCACCGTCTATTAGAATCTGAACCTCTGAAACGAGCCATAATATTAGGTGTGAACTTTAAAGTCCACTGGAGTCCAATTTCAATGGCCAAATATGTCATCCAAACGCAGATTATGAATGCTCGACAATTGAAACATTGCATCCAAACCCTTTCCCTGTGATCACAATAAAGCAACAGTTGTGATTCAATACTTTGAGCATCTGCAATTTAAACGATGAAGTCACTGGCAGCTACTGTGATTAAGTAGAAGTAAGGTTTTTTATTAAAGATGAATACAAACCTAATTGCTAGTTTGTTAGCTGACGCTGTTGTTGTGGGCCTTTGCATGCTGGAACACAAACGCCGCCAGAAAGAAATGGTGGCACGGATTGAACGCCAGATCGGACAACTTGCGTTTGAGCGCTTGTATGGGAGATTTCAAATGGAAAGCGATAAAAATCATTATTTTATGGCTGATATCGGACTAATATCCGATATGAGTATCGTATCGGGACTCCCTTGCCTTGGAATGACTGACCTTAAACGGGCAAAAGTGAAACGATCCTGCAAAAATGGGACCAAAATTCCCAGTAGAGTGATTAAAAAAGTAATACTGCCAAGCATTGTTCAGTCTTGACATTTTCCCTTCAGTCCAGGTTGGTTTATGAGTTTTAATAAACCTGATAAATGAAATAACAGTTCAAGACAAAATAGAAAAAAACACAAGAAGAGCTTTTGGTACATAACAGTGATCCTGTCACGCCATGCTATTTTCCCCTAAAGGTTATCATACAGAGAACCTCGGCATCGGCACAGATTAAAAAGTCTCATCGAAGACTAGAAGGCGCACGTGGAGCCGCGACGGCGCTCTGAAATCAGCAGCCAGGTTCCAAGGAGAGGGCTTATTTATGCAAACAAGCGTACAAGCACGCACAGTAGGAATCTAGACAAGCCTTGTAAACAAACACACACCCACACCGTAAAGCACACAGGGGAGGCGATGTGAGAAGCAGACTGTGAAAACTCTAGTTGTGCCCACACACACACACACAACCAAGCAGACCGAGAAAGAGAAGGAAGACGAGCCAGGCTGGAGAGCAGGAGAAAGACGCCGAAGGAGAAAGGGGAGGATTAGAAGGAGGCACAAGTGAGAAGATGTGGGTGTCTGGTGCTACTTTTGCGTTGCCAAATGAGGGCAAGTGAGTGCGAGGAAGGAGAACGAGTGAGACGTGTATGGTGAAATGATGTTTAATGACTCGTCCATGCGTGCGTGTGCACGCGCGCGCGTGTGTGTGCGAGGAGGAGGAAAAAAAAAAAGGCCGTAGCTCTTTCCCATTTCAATTCGCAACAGCTGGTGTCGAATTAACACATTTACCAGTGAGCATTTGGAACAGATTAAAATTGCGTGTGGCGTCTGACTATGCGTGTGTGTGTTTGCGAGTGTGGCAGCAGATGAGGGCCAAAACAAGAGCGTGTGAGTGTGTGGTGGGGGCTGGGGGGTTGTGGGCTGATGGATAAGGGCAGGCAGAAATGGCATCGAGACGGGGGGGCGCGGAGCGAGAAAGAGAGAGCTCTACCCACCGGCTTTAGCTGCTGCTGCCCTGGGCCGTCTCTCTAAGCCCTGTTTAGGAGGCTTTGGAGCTCAGATAGAAATAATCCCTCACTCAGACGCGCGCACACACACACACACAAGCAGGGGAAATAAGCGGCACACATACTCGAGTCGAAGCGGAAAAAACACGCGTGCACTCTGCGGCAACAAGCAGCGACAGCACATTCGCCTTTCCACACTAAACCAGCCACCCACTTTAGGCGCACGCACGCACGTACATGCACGCGCGCAGAGAGAAAGCAGAGCAGGGCGACATCGCCACGGCACCGTGACAAACACTTTACACACTCCGGCACTCAGCCGAGGGGAGAGAAAGGAGAGGAGGGAGAGATGGTGGAAAAGAGGCGAGGAGGTGGAAAGAGGATATGAGCCAGGGAGACGGAGAGGGAGGTGAGTGAGAAGTTTGGGGGGTGGGGGGGCTAACAAATTAATAGGAGCTGGAGATATATACAGCCACCGCTGCTGCCGAACCAAGGGAGGAGGAGGATGACGACGAGAGAGCAATTCATTCCCGTTTTCCCCTCGTTCATTCTCTGGAGGAAGGAAGAGCGGAGCCGAGGAAGAGCGTATTTGCTCAAGAGAGGGAGAGAAGGGGCATTGTGTGGAAAAGTGCAGGGGGAGGAGGAGGAAGTGGTGGTGACATAAAAACACAGAGGCAGAAAGATGGAAAGCCAGAGCGAGGAGGAGTAAAAATATGGGGGCCATAACGGACTTTTAGAGCGTAAAAGGAGAGAAGGAGAGGGGGGAGGTTAACACGGGATCCCGTTTTTCATCTTCATCAGCCAACAGCCAGGGAGGAGGAGGAGGAACGAGGGGAGGAGATGGAGAGGTGAACGCAGAGACAGGAAGGGTAAAAGGGGCGAGAGGAGGGGGAGTGGGGGTGGGGGTTTGGCTGGCTAGCGTTTGAGCCGGAGCCTTTGAAAGACGTTGACCCTGTAATTGACCTGTGTCTCCGCCTACATCGCGGTGGTGACAAGCAGAGCCGCTACAGCTAATCACTTAGTAACCCTGACCTGTCAATCACACCAGCTCTGCCAGAGAGGGGAGGAAGGAGAGCTGGAGGACAGGAAGGGAAGGGGGTGAAAGAGTAATAACGGTGCGCCGTTATTATCATTTACTGGACCTCTTCCCACCGAACCCCCAGCTGATGGAGCGACTGTTATATAAAAGCAAATAAGATGCTTTATTCCTTCATCTCACACGCACTGACGACTTCCCTCAAAGCGTTCGTACAGAGACTTCTTTGTGAAAGTTCAGATAAGGGAGAGAAAGGAGGAGATATGCTGAGGGCGTAGAAGGAGACAGGACGGCAAAGTGAGGTGAATGTAAACAACAGGCGGGGGGAGGGGGGGACTGAGCCGTTACCTGTTAACGAGCGGGAAGATGGAGACCAGCAGGTAAACAGACGGGTACCACTTCAGCGGCTTGATCTCCTCAGCTAAGGAAACCTGGAGGAGAAATGAAACGGCAAACTGATCGAGACCATCTTATTCAGAATGATGATCATTAAGAAGAATATTGTTTTCAATCTGAATCTGAAAGGTGTGGCATGCATTTTTATTAAGTTCCCTTTCCTCTGACGGCCCTGAATAAACTCCAGTGCATCCAACAGAAACAAAAAGCATCATGGGGACCAAAGAAAAACAGACAAAGAGAAAGAAATAACTCACCGTTCAGCTTTTAAATAACAAACGGCAAGCATATGAGGTCGGAGTTGCCACTGAATCGGTTCATTGTGAAGGTTTTGAGGAGTGACATCATGTACGTGAGCCAAAAACTGATCTATGCACTAAATCATTCACGAAATCTTGTGTAAAGTTTACTCCATGCAGGAAACACAACAAGCCTGCAGAGCAAGTAACCAGTGTCTTTTACAAAATCAAAAATTATGGATAAAAACACGTTAATAAAAGTTTTCCTCATATCCCTTATGCAAAATATGCATATCTGTAGGTAACCAGCCTAAATGCTAGCTAGAAAATGCTCGTATAATTAGAAAACATATCCTCTATTACACAACATTGCTTTTGTTTGTAAAATGTTAAAAAAATAAGCCATTTTCGGTTTATTT
>JAVLVB010000713.1:3507592-3520092 GCA_032876305.1 Orestias chungarensis | reverse complement strand
TCCCTCCCACCTATTTCCTTTTTCACCTTTAACACCGCACACTTCGCCCTCCCTCACGCCGCTGGCAGGCTGCGTGCGTATACCCCCCCCCTTCTTCTTGACGGGTGCTGCCTTGGCCTCTAATCTCCCGTCTAGTTTGATGTAATTAGAGCTAATGAAGATTCCCTGATCCTCCGAGTGCCGCGTCCCCCTGGGCCACAACAGCGTGGAAAAACCAGACAGAGCCAGGGAGCAGAGGAGCGCTGATAAAAGAGACATGAGCTCGTTTAGCACGGCTCATAGCTGTGTGTTGTTCTCCGTTTGCCTGTGTGTGTGTGTGTGTGTGTGCTTATTTGTTTTAAAAGATTGATTCCCTGCTGATGCTGCAAGCAGCAATGCGATTACCTTGGCTCGTGGAAGGGGAGCACGCGCGCATGTGCGCGTATGCGTGTCTGAGTGCGCGCAGCGCGGGGATTGGCAGGGCACTCGCAGGCTTAGGAGCAGCTGCAGAAAGCGGCAGACAGGCATAATCCGTCATAGCCGTCCTAAACGGTTAAAAACCACAACCAGGCGACTCAACTAAATCGGACGAAGCGGAGGGAGACGCACGTACTTCAAGGAGCCCCGGGGAGGGGTGGGATCCCTTGACATGTAACCCTTCACATTTCTCCGCAGAGACGGCCCTTCTTTTCCCCGTGCTCCTCCCAGTCCAACCTCCCCCTCACTATCCCGATTAGCTTTGGGGAACGCTTTGATGGCACCGCTGAAAGGTTCTACTTACATCCCAAATCTCCAGGCTACGTGATCGCCTGTGATCCAGCTGGGGAGAAGAGAGAAAGAAACAGAGAGGGGAGAGCGATGAGTGGGTTACAGGGAGAACGGAAGGGGAGACTGTGACTGCGGAGAGGAAAAAGCCGCGCAGCTGCAGCTATTAATAAGCGGAGAGTGGAAAGAGAGAGCAGAGCTTGGGCTCTGTCCCAATTCCCATTACACCGCCTCCTCACCTCGGCCTCTTCCCCTTCCCCGCCTCTCACCCCCCACAAGCAGATAGTTTACTGTGATCAGATGCGGCGATAATTGCCCTTTTTTTTTTTTTTACTTCGATTTAAGTGGACCCAGAGATAGAACAAGGGCAGAACCGCTGCCTTAGGAAAAACAGAAAATCAGACGAGGTCGTCTGGGCGCGCTCACCACCAGGCTCCTGCGGGACCGTAGAAACCCTTCAGCAGGGGCAAAGAGGCCATGACCAGAGGTACCGCCCACGCCATCAAATGGTACAACCTGATAAAAAAAACAGACGATTAACTCATTAGGATGGCGGTTTGGTCCGTAACGACGATGATGATGCTAATAAGAAATACAGTCCAACAACAAATCATAGTTTAGTTCTTTAGTTCATCGCTTTTCAAATATAACCCAGATAAAAAGGCAAACAGCCATCGTTCACACTAATATAAAACTAACTAACTACCTGTTGGGGACAAGATGATTTTTTTAGAGTATAAACAGCGTTGGCACATTCTACACTGGTGCAGACAAATGATAAACAATATGCTTTCCTTATACTATGGCCTGCCTGTCCTTTGTCTATGAACTTCTTGGACCTCAAATTGAAACTTTTAATGTAATTAAACGTTGCACACTTTTAAAAATTATAAGTAGCTAGGAAGCTAACATAGTAGGCCTGTGCAATTAATCGACTTTAAATTAAATCGGATTTATTTGTCCAAATGGATGTTAAAAAAGAAAAATCTAAAAATAAATTTTCCTCTCGTAACTCTTCCGAAGTGTGTGCCTCTATCCTCCTACCTCGTGAGGATGCGAGAGCCCCAGTGTTGTGCAGAAAAGATCACATACCGGGCAGCTAACTGATGCGCAGATAAGCACGTACGCGCACTTTGCGCTAGCTTTCCGTTAGCCGCTTTGGCCAACGAGCGAATCATGTAAAGAGTCTGTCTTAACAGAGGCGGCGCTAGAAGGGGGGTGGGGCCCGGGGCACCGGATCTTACTGAGATCTGATTAGACCCCCCACAGGTGCCACTCCAGATGATTGATATTTCACAACAAGGCAAGATGCAACAGGGAAATTTGTTTGCTATTTACTTTAAAAAATTAAATAATTTAAGATAAAATATTTGAAATGTATTCTATAGTCTGTTTTAGTTTTAAAAAGATACCGGCCATGTTGAGCTTGAACGACGGGGTTGACGTGATTGACGCGGCTAACGCATTCCTCCTGGCTCTGATTGGTCGTTTCTGAGTGGGAGCGGTGTATTTCTGTAGATGGCTGTAGGCGGAGGAGCTTAATATTCTTCCGTTTTATATTCTTGTGTCAGCACGTAGTGGTAGTTTTAGCAAAAATGTACTAAATACGATAAAACGCTTTAATGTATATACATTCTCGGAATAAGACAAGCGGTTTAAAAAATGTGAGAACAAATCCGCCTCAATCATATATAAAAAGTTTAAGCTAAGTAGTTTTTTTTTTTTTTTTAAGGGAAAATGTTAAAGAGGCTGCAGAGACTCATAACCGAAATACAATAGCATCAGCTGCAGCCTTTAAAGACGTCGGTGCAAGTGTGTGTTAGACAGATGAGGTGTGTGGCCCAGCGACTCGGGCGCCCGTGTTGGGAGTCGATACTTTATAGAGCGTACAGCGTCACCTGGTCAATAGAGTGGAAGTCCTCCCCTGACTAGCTCCGAGCGCGGTCAATCGAGCATTAGTGACACGGCTGACACGCTTTCGATTCTCCCGGAGTGGCGCGCCACAAAGACAACCACGTCCTGTCACTCCACGTCAGGGGTAGGGTGGGTTCAAACAGTGCGCCCCTGGAAGCTCCTCCACCTCGCTGTGAATGACAGCGCTCAGCGAGCGCGGCAGGTGGAGGAGGAAGAGTGACGGCGGCGGGTTTTAAATAGAGCGCATCGGTGGGTGGGAGGGAGTCCAGACGGAGGTTGTGTTTGGAGCGAACATGAGAGGCGCTCGGGAAGCTGTGGGAGAAAATGGGAAACATTTGCCGAACGAAGGGCGCGCGGAAAAGAAATAATAAACAGAGGGTCAGGGAGGCGGCGTGATGTATAAAAATGGGGAAATCTGTCCCGCCTGCACATGGCTGCAATACGCCGTGGGGGAGAGGGAAGGGGAAGGTTGTCAGGAAATCATTGTGGAAAGCTACTTCCTCACCCCAACCCAACCCCACGAACACCTCACAGGGCCTTTGAGGGGGGGAGATGACGAAGTCCAGAGCTGCACACAACATGGGTTTAATGAGGCACAGCAGGACGGCTGCGCTCAACGTTACACACACACACACACTCTCTGCCCTTACAAGGCACAGTCTCATTTCCCACCACCTTTTCTTTCCCACTCCTCCGTTGCTAAGCCCTCCTTCTCTTCCTTCTAATCACGCGCACACTTTCCTTGGATTCCTAATTCTTTAGAGAGAGACATTCACGTCTCTACACAATACCCAACTCCCTAACCTCTCTTGCATCCGCTTCAATCCTTCCTTAGATCATAAAGCCTCCGTTCTCTGTCTCCTCTGGCGATTTGTTCATTCATAAACCATCGACCTGAGCCGTGCGGCGAGTCGAGCGAAGCTGCGGGTGTGAAAGCCAGCGCGCGGGTGGAAGGTAGGGTTAAAGAGGCCCGAGGGGTAATTGCACATGCATGCAAAGCCGAGAGCCCCACCGGCCAAAACACATAAACTTATCACAGGATTCTTATGCATTATTCCTGCCGTAATTCCATGCTTTTCCAGTCCATTTTAAGCTTCTCTTGAAGTATATATATACAAAACAGCTTGCTAGGAACATATAATGTTTTTTTTCTGCAATGGCAGATGGATGTATGACAAAAGTTAAGCACAAAACAGCTCCACTAACACATTTGGATGAACTAATCCGAATTTATCGTTTTGATATTGGAGCAACATATATGAATCCGAACACGAAGCGAGTTAAGATGCACCAGATTTTATTTGCATGTGTCAAATCTCCATTACCTGGCCATAGAAGAATAAAATATAATCAAAAAAATAAACGATAAATAAAAACAAGAGTAGGTTCTGAGTGTTGTGAGCACCCCTAGTGGTGGGTTTTATAAAGACGCTACAGGTTTAATGTGGCGACACATCAGTTGTAATTACACGTCTTGCTGCTAAAAAGCAAAAATGTGACCAGATAACACATGGCAGACACACATTGTCCGGTAAAGTTTGCCACTATCAGCACGAACAAGTTACGATCAAGTGTTTGTATGCTCGGCAAAAACAACCGGATTACAATTTCTTTCCGATTCGGCTAAAGCCGATGAGAATATACCGATTTAGATACATATTTGACGAAACCTTTTCAGATCTATGTAAACGTAGCCATCAGCCCCCCCACATTGTGAATGACTGGACAAACAACCCCGCCCCACCCTCTGCTGGTGTTATTGGACATGTATGGTTTTGAATAAAACTGATTCTATTCCAGGGCGCACATAAAGCCATCTACTTCTGAGTTATAACCCCAATATATTGTCAGGCTTATTACTAATCAATGCAGGAAAAACTCCCCTGGGTCGTCATTGTAGAGAACCCACTCTAATGCAGATAAGGCCTCTTTTTTTACGGCTTAAAAGCATAAAAAAGACATAACTTGGAATGAAGGTGGTTTATTTTTTTCCTGCCTTCAGTTTTTATATTTTTTTTTTAAATGTGTGCTTCCACCAGTAAAGCTCGGCGCTAAGTTTGAAGATTAAGGGAATATCACACACATCCACGCTTTAAAGGCAAATACACACTTTGCTGTGAAAAGTACACATGGGAGTATGAGCGACCGCACCGCGGAGCCAAAGAAGCGTGAAGACGGGTGGGCGCACACACACACACACACTCCCATTTCAATTAGAGCGTCAGCTGGCTGAAAGAGGAAAAAGAGGTGGAGGAGGAAGAGGCAGAGGGGGAGGGGCCCCGTCGACGCTCTGCGGGGAGACACAAGCTACCTTGGGCCAAACACATGCACGAAACACAAACACATGCAGATGTACGCACAGTAAACAAAACGGGAAGCAAATACATGCAGAGCGGGAATCGCGGCGAGCGCCACCTGACAATAGCAGACATGAAAGTCGTTCGAGGATTAATGACGGCTCGCTGATTCGGTTCTGAACGGTTCTTCTGCTGCGCGCTTATGCCTTTTTAAAAACATTAAAAACCGCCTTGGGAACCAAATGGCTGGCCTTAAAGCAACAGTGAGCCAAGCTACTCACATCTCATACCGGTTGGTGCTTATTTCCCAGACCAGGTTGAGGTACAGGTTCAGGGTAATGAGGCAAACCCAGGCCAAGGCACTCCAGTCTGCAGAGAGACAAAAGAGAAGAAAAAAAACACAAAACAAAACACCAAGGTCAAATTACAGCCCGGCTCGCCACCGCACAAAATGCACCTGCAAGACGCGCGTCCAAACGTACACGTGCTTGTGCGCGACAATGCGCGAGTGTGCGTGGACGTGTGCGAAGCGCTATGCTGTTGATAAATGAAGGCCCATTCTGCCGTAATGTGAGGGAAACCTGTAGCTTAGGGTGATGGATGAAAGGCGGTAGCTCACAGAGAGATAATGATGAACTGTAGAAATGCAGGCGGAGATAACAAGAGAGGAGGCTGGGGGGGGGGGAGTGGTTGGGAGAGGGCAGGAGATGATGGCGGGATGGTGGGTTGGGAGAAAGAGTGTAGATGTTAAATATTTATGCCTTTTTTTTCTATTTTGTCATGTTACGCATGCAGATTTATCCAGATTTCTATTACTTTAAATGCAATTTGCAACAAACTGGATGGAAGAAGTAGTTTCAACGTTTCGGTGGAAGTAAGAAACACCTCACCCAAGCAAGAACATCTGGCAACCGTGCGTACTTAAAACCTACTGTACGGCCACCGCACTATTCTTATGTTTAAGGAGCATTTGAAATGAGCAATGTCTGAGCCAGAAGCCGTATTAACACAATAAGTCACAATTACCGTCACCGCAACTGCGCCTTATGTAACCCGAGAGCAGCAGAAGCCTCTCTGTAGCCTAACACGGAGCTCCTCCGTACCTGTCCTGGCGCTGCCCTCCTTCTGCCATCTTCCATCATCCCAAACACGTCTAATGACGTTTGGCCTTCAGAGTTAAACTGTAATTTGCTTCTCCTGCTGAGCTTGTTGATGTTTATGCACCCTCAGGAGAAGGATCCTCCGCATGCACGAAGGTAACTCGAGCTAGAACGTCTAATAACGATAACCAATAATGCTAAATTAAGGCTGAAACCTGGAATGTCATTTAATGCAAATAGAAAATGAAAATAAAAATCAGCATAATTAATTAGAAGAATATTTGGCTTAATTTCACTTGTACAGGTTCCAAGTAATCCGTAGTTACACTGCAACAATCGGTTCTTTAACCGGAGATATGCTCCTCATACGCTGGATGATGCTGAAGCACAGAGATGCCTCATTCTATGCCGTATTAAGGTATGACAAACATTCAGTGCAGCTATTTCTGGCACAGCTAAAGGAACAGTCGAGAAACATGAAGGTTTACCCACTTCCTTATGATCAGATTTACTTCCGATTTCCATAAAAGAGCAATTTAAAAAAGGTTCTTTCAACAAAAAAAAAATAAGTGCAGGAAATTCTTAAGCATTTCTTAGTGTACTATGATATTATTTCAATAGCACATGTGAAGGACATTTGAATGTTTCCGTCTTTAAGATTTTTGTTTTGTTTCGAGAAACAGTTTTACAGGGTTTTTTATGAAAGTCTAACATTGTAGGAAAGTGAAGGTGACATTAGTGCATGTAAAGGCATGAAATACATCTTTCTCCAAGAGCTACAACAGCATTTAACAACAGTGAACTTAGGTGTGAGCTGGATCCTGTGATTCAAGCAACTCTGAGATTTAAAAATTATTCCCACCTCAACATTTAGACTCCTGCCAATGTGGCATAAACGAAACGTATTAAACTGCTGCACACTGCCAGTGAGCTCCCTGAAAGAATTGTCTTGGCCTGCTATCATAATACATTGAAAGAGCCTGTCAAGAAAGCAATAACATTAGATGGCTGTAGCGTATAGCACATGTAGGCCTATTAAACAGTCAGTTTTATAATTGTGAGAAACTTCCCCAATGTCAACTTTAAATAACCACGGAACTGTCTATAGCCTAAAGATTAATTTCAATTACAGTCCCCATGCAGTTGCAATGGCCTCGGAAGAATAAGTGTTGTTTTTTTAAAACAAAAACTTAGGCAATGAGGCCTTAATGAGATGTGTTAAACAACAAGTGAATGAGCTTCTTAAATTTAAGCAAAACCCAAGTCAGAATCTCTAGTGTAGGTTAAATGCTATCAGTGAAACTCCTAGATTACATCGAATGATTCGAAGTTTGCTTCTTCATAAAAACCTAACAGGCACCCAACAATCTGCTTTAATTAAACACAAACAACACTGGACAAATGCAAAAGGTCCCTCATCCCTGAAGCAGCCAATCGACCCGTGACAACTTCGGAGGAGCGGCAGCGCTTCACCACTCATGTAGAAGAAGCCGTGAATAAGAAGACTCGTAGCGATGCAATTCACAAATCAGCAACGCATCTAACAAAGAGCGTTGCTTTTAGTTTGCTATACGTCAAGGAAGGCAACAACGATGTGAAAGAAGAACGTGCTTTGGTCCGCTTTGGCCTGAAAACAGGCCGTCTCCATGGTGATGGACCACGCATGCTGTGTGGGATGGGATTCGGATGGAGCCGGAAACAACACTGAAGGAAAAATTGTTAGATGCTGGTAAAAAAGAAAAGCTTGTGAATATCTGGAAGGTGAGACGGTAAGCCAATCCTACCGAGAGAGCAGAATTTCCACCAATGCTCTACAGCCGATTTCTACGTCAGCCATTTTGCACAAATGAACGGGTCTCCAGCTGTGTAGCTGAAACTGCAGCATACGTACTGACCAAGTCTGCTGCATATAAATGGATGCCACACTTTTAATTTGAACGAGTTCTAATACAAAGTTGTACATTTCTAATCAAAAATTATGGAAAAAAACAAATTAGGAAACGCAAAAGAGGCAAAGATCTTGTAAGAAACAACATTTTCATTGATGTCATTATCCTTCTCTTTTATGAAAAGCTTCTGCTGAGTGTCTATTTTATTGTGACTAAATAAGATAATTGTTGGGTTTATGTCTAAAACTGTTCTTTTTGCTGTTAATCTGATCAGACAATCTTATTAATACAAAGCAATGTGGACAAACATTTGATATTCACCAGGTTTCTGGATTGGTCCTAATTTTAAATAGGCATGTAATGTGAATTTTCCCCGAAACAGGTTTATGGACTTTAATCAGTCCTTAACTAAAGCGATCAGTTTATCATGTAATAAACTCAAACTCCTGGAAAAAAAACCCCAACTTGTTTAGGCACGTTTAGTTCTGGAGCGATAAAGCGGAAATGACAAAGCGATATTATTTGCTGTGGTGATGTATGAGCCCGGCATCAGACGTGTGTTAGATGGTAGTTATTTTCTCCGCTCCTCACTCGGCTTCATGCAAGCCGCGCCAGCGAGCAATTAATTTAAGTCTGTCTTACCGAAGTATGTCAGCCACCAGGCCTGGAAGTCGCAGAGAGATCCCTCCGGATGGGTTTCACCCTCGACAATAAGCGAGAGGGAGCAAGGGAAGGATTTTTTTATTATTTCTTTAAAAAAAAAAAAAAAAAAAAGGACTCAGCCACAGTCTGCTTTGAGTGTAACAGACAAGAGTAACTCACCATGACATATGCTACGCTGTCGAAGAAGGCGGCTACAGTCAGGCTGAGAATCATCTTCTGTGGCGTGAAAATTTAAGAGAAAGACATGAAGAAGGATTTTCAAATGTAACACCCTGAGTGAAACGCCTAAGTGCATTTATGTTCGTATTCAGAGAGGGACAAATTATAGCTGGGATGATTTCCAATGTGGCTGACAGCTTGGCACGACGGCGCTTTAACTCATTTTTCGCATCAAAATCCCATATCTTCCGAACATCGGATTTGCAGACTTCTCTGTCCATTTTATTTTAACACTTTCAATTTCTAAAGAGCAAGTACGGACGTTCCCGATGAATTTTCAGTCGATACTTCCACGCCTGGCTTTACATCTGCCTGCTTGCATCAATTTAGAGAGACCAATAACTTAACTTTACATGTATATCAGTTTAGATAGATGAATGTAGATGGCTGGTCTTAAAAACGTTTTAGTCGATTTTGGCGCCACTATGGACAAAAGCGGTAGTGTTTTGCCTAAGGAAGACTGCATTTCCCATGAGGTCGCCTGCAGTTGGATTGAAGTACATTTATGTTTCCAGTGTCTGTGTAAATGATGAATAGCGATGAGGTGATGAATCTAATTGTGGGGAAACAAATGTCAAGATAAGAAACGGGGGAAGTGACGTATCCCGTAAAGCAGTCAGCACATTTGTAGTTGTTTTGGGTGCCAGGGTTCCTGCCACCCTCCTGAAAGTTGCTTAGTGACGGTTAAAACGGTACTGACCCCCTCGGGCCATGACAGCGGTGTCATTCAAGGACCTGTAAGTCGACGTTTAATCACAAAAATTATTAAAATATTTTATGAAGGTTGAAAAGTTACTTAGCGTTGCTTTAAAAGAGAGGGATGGTTAGATTGATGAATTAATAGATGCATTTACAAGAGATTGGTGGATGGATGGATGGATGGAAGGATGAATAATTTTAAAGGAACTGATGCATCAGATGGATCAGTCTATGAGAGAGGGATGGTTGGATGATTTGTGATGGTTTGATGGATCAATTGGTTTATAAGGGATGGATGGATTGATGGATGGTTTTATGAGAAAGTAATGAATGAATGGATAAATGATTTAACCCTCCTGTTATGTACATTTGTCAGTAACAGCCATGTTGGTTCCGGGTCAATTTGACCCGCTGGATGTTTACTGATCCAGAAGATGTCTGAAACCCAAAAAATATATATAATAAAATATATCTCACAGTTGCAAACAAAGAAATACTGTGACATTTCTGACACCCTTTACCCAGATTTGACTGCTGGTCAAATTGACCCAAGTATCTCTTTATGGTTGCAAATATGTGAAATGAACCATTTTCATATCATATGTTGATTACACTAATTAAGACAAGTTGAAGAAGTTTCATACTGAAAAAATACTTTTAACTCTATTTCCTAGATCTTTAAACTTTAAAACGGGTCAATTTGACCCGTAACATAACAGGTGGGTTAAATATAAGTGAGGGAAGGATGGAAATATGGATTGATGGATGGTTTTATGAGAAAGTAATGAATGGATGGATAAATGATTTAAATATAAGTGACTGAAGGATGGATGCATGGATGTACAAGTGAGTGATGGTTGGATAGAAGGATGTACGAATGTGTATGTAAGGCAGTGATGGAAGGATGGACCCTTTCTGTCTCCCCAGAACAAGCTGTGAAGTATTTTCTCCATCCGTGTCCAGGAAGTCTAGTGAATGTCATCTCCGTGACAACTCGACAAAATTATCGCAGCGGACGCCGCATCTCCTGTTTCCTCTCTGAAATTGCTCATTTTAAGTAAAACTAATCAATAACCCGTAGACTACGGGGGTTGCATGAGTGGAGCCGTGACACACACCACTCACATTATCCCGCAGCGCCGATAATAATCTGTGGCCACGCGCACACACACACACACACACACACACACACACACACACACACACACACACACACACACACACACACAGAGCCCTTTATCAATTCATGTCTTGCAGTGACCCTGCCAAGGCTACGGAAAGAGGGGGGTGGGAAGACACAATAAGCGCTCAGGAGGGCCTTGAGAGCACTAAAGACTACTGACTGACAGATAACGTTTTCAGAGAGGATGCAAAAAAGGAGGAGGTTTATGTTGTATATGAAGAGGAGGATGAATTAGATGAGGGGGATGGAGGAGGGTAGGAGGCGAGGTCGCTCTCAGCAATGTGGTTCTGAGGTAATGGGTTTCTGTCAGAGCTTCACGCTAAACCGTCATTTACTTCAGATTACAAACATAGCGTGCTGTGCTGCTAAAAAGCAGACAGACCCGCCGGACCGGCTTTGGAAACAACACGAATTTATCCTGAAGCTGCGCACGCTCATGGCAACGCTAAATCCCTTTAGATAAAAACGAGGAAATCAGAAGCAGGCGAGGAAAGAGGTGGGGGTGGGGTAGGGGGGAGAGAAATCCATAAATATTACGTTTATTTAAACGGCTTCGCTTGAAGAGCGGCAGGGAAAAAAAAGGAGCTCGGGACGGCAGTCACTATCACAGAATGACCGTGAGTCAATTAACACCCCCCCTGTTCATTAATCTGTGCATTTTAATTGGGTTCAATTACGCCAAGATTTACCATGGCTAATTGAACAGATTTCCAGTGGAAATGGAGCAAACAGAAAAATGAAGAAAAAAAGAAAAACGAAAAAAAAGTGTCGGTAGAGGAGCCGTGCAGAGCGGCGCAGATTTACCTGAGCCAGGGAGTGATACCGTCGGAGCAGCCAGATCACAAACAGCATGAAAACACTGAGGAGAGGAACGAAGAGCAATAAAGAGGCGCACACTGCGACATGACGCTCATAATTAAACATAGATCTGAAAACGAAGGGGTTTATAAATGCTTTCCCTCTGGACCCGGACGTCCAAATCCCTGAAATTGATATTTTCTGGTTAAACAACACAACTACACCCCCACCTCCATACAAATACAACCTAGAATCCATCAACCGTGTTAAGATTTAAAATATTTATGAATGTTACATTTATGACATGGTTAGTGTAAAAGGTTAAAACTTGGTTGTAAAGGTTAATGTCTTGATTAACTGCTCCGTCCGCCCCGGAACACCCCGGACCGGATATCTCATCTCCTCGGATGATTTCTGACTCTTTCTGGCCGTTTCCAGATGTGAACGCGTGATTAATCAAGTGGCAACCATTGGTAAACTGTTCAATGTTTAGGTTTTAAGCCTTCACGACCAAAGTTGCCTTATTGAAAAAATAAAATTACGTAGCTCCCTCACTTTTGTGCTCATCCGGTACGGATCACCCTGAAGGTAAAGTATTCTTAAGCTTTTGCTGCTCATGTCACTGAATCGTAAGATGAAATGTAGTTTATTTATTATTACCCACAATTATCACGCGTAATCATTACCTCCTCCTTGTTATTTTATTCCTAATTGTCCCTTTTATTGGCACCCCTGGTTAACACGTCTAATGGCCTGTAAATAAGCGAAATGCTTCATTGTGATTACGTGTTTTAGCGTAATCTAACAACAACCCAACTATATTGAATCAATGGGGAGAAAATAAAAATGACCGTCTTGCGTTGTTCCGAATCCAAATGATCAGCTGCTCCTCACCTTTTTGCCAATTATATAAATGAAATACAATATTTCACAAAGCCTCTATGTTAAGTCTGCTGTGATGTTCCCATGACCTCTGAAACAGAATAAGGCCAAC
>JAVLVB010000713.1:3422131-3507492 GCA_032876305.1 Orestias chungarensis | reverse complement strand
CCCCCCCCCCCCTCGATTAGTCGACGCACTTAAGAGATTAGAGTGATTTTATTTCTGTATGAGATCATTCCACTGTGGTGCAATGGACTGCAGCAACAGGGTGAGGCCATTGTGAAAGGGTTTAGTGTTTTCTAATGTGAAGCTTTAGTTTAGTTTTGTGATGCTAATTTAACCTGCTAACAGGGGGGTTAGCAAAAAAAATTTGGGATCTGTAAAATCAGGGGAATTTATATAATTGTGTGATTTCTCCACTAATTTATTCAGACAATATGCTGCTTTTTTGTCTATTGCGCGCCTTTTCCTTGATTTTGAGGGATTCTCTGCGATCGCAGAATCTCGTTTTTCTGCAGGGACTGCTTAACATATCTATGAGCTGCACATCGTGCTACGTATCAGGACTTTTATGTTTTCTTTGAGGGAAAACGTAACAAATAATTTTGTAAATAAAAATAAAAAGGGAGAATATTTTGTCTAATAATTGCTTTTTTGGTAATAAATCTTCTAAATAAACGTGTCCGAAAGGTTGTGTTTTTTCCATTTAAAGCGCACCACATTGCAAAAGAAATGGCATTTGCAGGTTGAGCAGCAGATTAGTGTAATGATGACAATCCAGTGAGGAAGATTCCTCCCCATACCTTCAAAATGCCTCGAACAAAACCTGTTTGGCGTAAGTGGTTTCTGTGCTCAGCTTATGTAAGAAAAAGACGGAGAAATATTCACCATCCAAGCAGGGAGAACGTTCCCGTGGCTCGTTTTACTGATAAAATCACCACCTGCGAAACAGAGACAATTGATTAGTCCACGGTTGGAGATTCATTAAAGTGCATGGCTGACTTAAGCACGTGTTTCGCATTTGCTTTAGACAAAGCCCTCCGGAAACTCGTCGGGAGTGCAGAGCAAAACGCTGCGCCATCATCGTAATAATCAGAAGCTTTAGACGGCAACAGGCCGACAAGACAGCCATTTGTTCCAGCTTACCCATGTGTGTGTGTGTGTGTGTGTGGGGGGGGTGGTGGTTGTGTAAGTGTCTGCAAACACGCCAGAGACCGGGAAGGGTTGCAAAATTAGATTTGCACTCGGAGTGCTTCGGCACGCTAAACATAAAACAGCTGCAGTGTACCGACACCTGAGACGTCTACTCAAAGGCGTTCGCCGATGTCGCATCCGCACGAATCCGACCTATTTTGCCGTGCGGAGAGAGGGGGGTGGGGGTGGGTCTCATAAGTGACAGCTGAGAGACACACGACGTACAGACGCAGGCAGATGTGATAATGAGCAGTGCCAGGGACCAGACGCTCTGCATGTTTGTTAAAGCTCAGAGGGGAAGGTAAATGAAAGGAAGCGCAACAAGGAATGAGGAGAACGAGAAAACCTGCTAGTGAGTCCGGCGAGCTTCGGCGGAGGAAAAAAATGAAAAGGCCGACGGCCGTCTCGCATGCAAAGCAGTGAGGGGTAAAGCCCAAGCGCTCAGATCTGTAGCGTCGCTGTTATCACGTTACACATGATTAGCTCCAGCATGTGAGGAAAGTCACATTGCCAACCAACAAACAAACTTCCTTCGATCACTTTGATAATCTATAATGCTTTGGGGAAAAAGGCTTCATGTCGACATTTTCATAGAAAACGGATATCATTCTACAATATAAGAGTAAAACCTTTAAATAATTTGTTTATTTTATTACTAATTAACTGTGCATCTTTAAAATAGTTTTAGAAAGCCAAATATTCTCTCATTATTCTGGTATTTAGCCGATAGAAGCAATTTTGGTCATCCCAAATAACTATGTGTCTTTTGATATAATGTGAAATCTCCTTTTACTTTTTTTATATTATTATTATTATTGCTGCAAGCATGTTAATCTGACTGATATTTGCTGGGTACATTTTAAACACGAATAACCAAGCTTTTGTGCTACTTCAAGAACTTATTTTACCACTCACTGTTTCAAACTAATGCCAACCTTTGTTTTTATCTACTTTATACATCTTGTAAAGATGTATAAAGGGCCTTATAAAGAAATCATGAACTATATTTCTTAACAGAAAACTGTTCTTGTAGCTCACCACCAGTGAGCTTCAGAGAATTTCTTTCCTATTTTTCCACATAAGACACAGCTGGATCCACATCCAGTTTTGTTTGTCACAGTTTTAGTAGCTTTGTATTCTTTCTTATTCCTGGTCTCTGAATAAAAATGCAATTTAAGAAAGACACCCGTTTTCTAAGGATGCCATGATCTGAAAAAACCTCCGATATCAATGTCTGCCATGAATACAGCTGTAAAAAACCTACAGTATATTTACTCATGAAGAATATATGTATTTCCCAATACTTTGATTCTGATTCAGTTAAATAAGCCCACTGTTATGCGCTTCATCACCATTAAGGTCATTGTTTCTGCATCATCCCTAATCATTTTCTTATAGCACTTTATAGACTCAACCCAAATCTGCTTTATTTGAATAACATATTCTTAATCATGAAGAGTGGCCAATGAAAATGTGTCTGTTTTTTTCCAGGGTTTTCTCAATCATAAACTCAAGGAAAACAGGAATGAACTTTACAAACTAAAGCGTATTTTATAAGATAAAATATTCTAAGGGAGCATAAAATAGACGTAAGAAATTCTTACGCTACCCAAAGCAGAGAGCTACAGGTTAGAACCACAGGTGTTCACAACGTTTATCATATTTCGTTTTTAAATGGGGGTGTCCCAATTCAAATTTTCACTTCCGATACGATACAGATGTTGCAGTCCTAAGTATTGTCGGATATCGACATTTACCTGAAACAATATCACCATGAATCATACATATTTGTATTACTGTTGCACTGTGAAATATTAGAAATGACTTGATTAGGTCATATTACTCAAATAGAAGACGTTAGGTTACAACAACCAACATCGCTGCTACTCATTGCTACTTGTTAGCGTCTCTGTAGTAGCGATCATGTCGGCTTGGGATGCTGGATACAAGCTGCTAAGCAGAAACTGTGGCGCAGATTAAATGCTAAAAGAGACTGCTTGTGTTAGTGCTAATATCTGAGATTTTAGATGCAGATATACTCCGATATTGGTTTTGCTGATATTGGACCGCTATACCATATCAATATCAAATTATAACACCCTATTTTAAATTTTATTTCTCAATCCACACAAAAAAGATCCCTAACTTGTCTAAAAAGAAAACCAAATAAGCTTCTGCCAGAATATCTGGAGACAGTGAGGCGCATACATTATCTCTATTTAATCTCCGATCATGGATTATTTTGTCGGCTTTACAAATAGCTTTATTACCATTAACAGATGAAATGGAATCAGTTTAGATAACTTGGTGACGTTGGGTAACAGAATAGTGTCTGATGGACTCTATTCTCAGTTCGGATTGTCTGTAACTTTAAACCTCCAACTCCAAGAAAGTTATAATGATTTAATCAAGATCATTTAATCATAATAGTTACTGGTACGTGTCCCACATAGATAGATAGATAGATAGATAGATAGATAGATAGATAGATAGATAGATAGATAGATAGATAGATAGATAGATAGGGCCGTTTCAGATGCTGTTAAACTAATGTCACTTGTTTGGATTCTTTGTCCTGTTAGATTAACCAAAATCTTTACGTTTTCAACCATAAAGCTCTTAGTTTTGTGCTGAAATTACAGAATTTTACACAGACACAAACTAAAAAAATACAAGCTAAAAGCTTCTGTCTTATTTGTTTTTTTTATATAGATCTGTTAGTGAACATGGATAAAATGATCTACTCGCTGCTGCAAGTGATGTATTACTTATTTGTAGCACAGGGCTCTGATACAAAGAAGTGAAGCTAATGAGTCAATTTACAGTATAACTTTCCTCTGTAACCCATGATTTTACAAATGTATGTCTTTTTAGGGCTGACTAAGCTGTTTCTGAACCCTGGCACAGATTCAGTGGGAATCCTGCTGTAAGGCAGATGCTGCAGCTTTCAGAGGATGAAACTAGGCTAACCATCCAGGATGTAGCTCACAGCTAATGTTAGCATAAGGAAGCATGCAGGTGTCACAGCTCTGTTCGTCTGTTAAGCAGCTGGAGAACAACTGGCCAAAACACATCCAGCTGGTTAATAACACCAAATGTTAACAATGACAACAATGACAAACATTGACAGTTAGCTTAACAGCAACGTTAATGTGTGGCTAATTAGCTCCGGAGCTAAAGCTGCTGGTCCTCCATCAGTACTACTTACACAGCGATAGTCCTCCGACACGGAGTTAAAAAACACGCAGCGTGACTCGTTACTTAGGCTCCCAGGGTTCATTTTAAGACAACACGGCTCTGAAATACACACTTGTCCTCAACTTGTTGTTTGGTTATAGCTTTCCATTTACTTTCTTTCGCTACGGTGCGTACGAAGGGACAGAAAGGATCCGTTCGCCGTTTACTGGTATAAAGAAACTCTGCTACCTGAGGGAAATTTCTGTTTTAAAAAAACTATTTTTAAATAATCTAATATTATTTCAACCCAAATAATGTATCACTATTTTAACATAAATAAATAACCCATACATATATTGTTGTTTTGGCATGGCTCTACACCCACATTGCACATCTAGAGACTGAAAATTTCCTCCACTCACAAAATGGAACAAACTGGATTTTGATTATATCAATCTAATATGCTTCAATCAAAACAATTGTATTTTTCTCACTGTACTGATTACCCCTGAGTTTTAAGCTCCATCCATCCAACCAACCATAAGTGTTAATTGGCATGTTTCGTTACAGGGTGGTGAGCAGTGTTAGTCGTTAAACTTGAGACCGCTACCATAACACTGCCAGAGACTGGCACTCCTTTACAAAAAGCATATGTCATTATTTCATTCTATAGATGCAAAAACAACTAAATGCTAATTTTTTTATGTATATATTAAATTATCTATTTAATTATGTCACGTTTGGCCCTCCGCCTCAGAGGTCATATCATCATGATTCAGAAAATAATGAAGCTTCCCTTAAAGTCTCAAAGTCTTCGCTGAACAGCTCTATTTATATGTACACTGAGATTAAATTACACAAAGGTTGAAAGGTTACCAACCCATCATACAATTTCTGTAAAGCAGTTTGAAAACCCATATTTCCTTCTTTACCACTATACAATCTTTTATGTTTTGTCGGGCTTCTATGTCAAATTCTATTCAAACACCACGCTTGTGTCTATGGGGGTTGTTGCTAAAGTTCGCTGCCTTCGTATCTATCAGTTGCTTCTGTGTTTATGAAAAGGTTTTGTGTTGTATACCAAAGGAATTGTCCATAGATTTGCGTGAGGGGAACTCATAAACTAGTTATGTAGCCAAGACTACATGAGTAACTTAAGAGGTTGTTTAACCGGTCTTACAAAACATGCATGAATTTTCTAGAAGTGTGTTTAACAACGGCTTTGTTCTAAGCACACTCCAATTCGGCCTTGAGTATCAACTATGTATTTCGATTGAATTTGATGAAAAAGAGCACGTAACGTTGACCAAACAATATACATCTACATTTAAAAGCAAGGTAGATCTATTAATTCCTTGAAATCTTTATTTGTGGGGATCATAGGTTTTTGTCTGACAGCAGTGATAAATACTTCCGACACAGAGCATAGAAACTATTACATAACAAGGCTTTACAGTAAAATTGCCAAGCCCAGGTTTTTGCTTCATAACCTGCATGACACTCTTATCTCCATGTTTAATCATAAAGTTACAGATTTTCTTTCATTTCAAAAGCACGGATTGTACTCTTGTCTGAAAAAAAAAACGTAGAAGAATTTGTTCTTCTTTTAACTAATTCAATTTTCAATCAATTTTTATTTATAATGTTCTTTAAATATGATAAAGTACAGGACAAAGGAGTTTACACAGGTTAAAACACAATGGGAAACTCCTACCAGAGAGCATTTTAAACAAAAATCCATATATGTTGCTTGTCAGTTTCCTGTATGAATTGTTTGATAAAGTCCTTAACTTTGACCTTTAAAATAATAAAAAACACATAAACAAAAGAGTGGACCAGTGGTCTAAACCATAATTATAAACATATTTTGAACTGTACCTTTGGACCACATAAAAATATATATTTTATCCTCATCCTTTTGGTTGCATCTACTAAAAAAATACAACAAAGTTGTTATGTAAGCTGTATTATTAGAATGGAAGTATATAGTCTTTCCAAATACACTGCATACAAATGGTCGCCTGATGGGCGTTGCATCCATGAGGTCCTGTTACAGCTTTGTTGTAGATTATTCAAAACAGCAGAACATTCGTGGAAAAAATCAAGTTATCTGCTGCAGTCTGACTATCCTCCAAATATCTCCTTTACTGTCATCCAGCTTTCCGAAATCTTTAATTTCTTTAGGAATTCGCTAGTGCACAATACTGAGGCATGCCTTGCTTTCAGTTAATAAAAAAAAAAAGCAGTGTGTGCCAAACAAAAATGGCTTAAACCTTGAAAACTGTTGCTCAAAGCCCATTTTTATGGATTTAGAGAGTCTACTGTCTGTGGAGAAGAAGTAATTCATCAACAGTAATTTAGTTAAGAAGGAATTTATAACATTTGCATACCGTCGCTTCAAAACTATCGGGCAACTTCACAATAACATCCATACAGTGACATTTAGAAAACATACATTTATAAGGTTTAATGATAATTAAAATAAATATTTAACACAAAATCTAATTTATTACACTGTAGGAACTTTGTGTATATTTTCTTTCTACGTCTGAGTGCATACCTAAAGGCTGTTGAACTTCATTGACCTAAGGTTTTACTGAATGCCCAGCTGCACCCACATGGCCTTTGCTGTGAGTCAGTCTCACAATCATGAATAAAATCTGGAATTTCATTCCGGTTCTTCATGTATTGCATAACCATGAGAATAACTTTTACTCTGAAAAAAGGTAGCGGTAAATGTTGTTAAAATTTCAAACGTATCTAACTGAACTTACATTATAGAGCTTTGAGTCATCTCAGTTTAATTTTAACAAGCAGCGGAATCATAAACTAAAATAAATGTATTTCTAGATCTATTCGCCTTTGTTATATTCATCAAACATAACAGATTTGTTTCCCTACACATTCCAGTTTATTGAGTTTCAGTTGTTGAACTTATTGAAACTTAATAGTTGGGGACCAATCTTCAACCTCCTGGCCGCTCACCACCTTCTTTAAACTCATTCAACACAGTTAGTGTTGCTCTTGGCTTTCTTACAATCATTTGCCATAAAAAAATGTGCACATAGTCATATTTCCAACAAAAATTTTGGAGGAATTTTGAAAGGAAACATCCAAAAATAACTGAATCTGTGAAAACTGAACCACAAATAGATAGTTGTGAGACTGCGTTCGATATCCTGCTTCAAGTAGCTATCAGACGATTAGTATACTGTGGTCACAAAAGCATTTACATGGTCAGCAACAACACTCAGTAAAGCAGTGGTGTTTAAGAGAAACATTGACCATGGCCATGACTCTACACCAGTAACCTGAATTGTGGATATTCAACCATACTATCATACTGGATTCAACGTATTGAGATACTACCATAGTAACGTTGTATTCCGTTTGGAGTCAGAAATCAGATATAGTTGGCAAAATCAACTGGAACATCCCTCGGACTCCAAGTTGGAGATTTGTTTTAGTGCGTACTTTGGGGTAACAAAATGGCCGCTCCAAACTTCAATATAGTAAGTATTCATGCACCATGTTGTCAATCCGACTTTGTTTATTGGAACGCTATTAATGGTATCCTTCCCAGCGTTATCCCCCGAGATTAACAGAATGCACCATAATCCTCAACTCAGGCTGTCCAGTCACACCAAGAGTGACATAACCAGGCAACTTATTTCCAAGAGGTTGTCCACTTTAGTACTTTGGAAAACTTTTCTGCTCCTCGGCTGCTGTACCTCTACCTCAGGGTCCATTCAAAGATGTCTTGTTTTTATTAGGTGATTAGCTGAGTTACTGTTGCTATCCCATTACTCATCACATGTGTGCTAACGAGCATACCTACCAAACTAAATTGCAGAAATTGAATTCCACAATACGTGTAGCTCTGTTTGTAACAATAGTAATGTATTAACCCAAACCACAAACAGATGGAGTCAGTTTTTTGTTTTTTTGTCCTCACATGTGCCACCTTTTCCCACTTAGAGCTTGTTTTGTGTAAACATTGTTAGCGTCGTGGTTATTTGACAATAAGTATTGTTCATAAAACAGTCGCCAAAATCAATGTCTAACTCGTGCTCTACACGTGACGAAAATTAAATGGTAAATGATGTGATAGAGCTAATTGTGATTTGGTAGATTTTCACACTAATTATGCATACTTGTTTATACATGTTTAACAATCACTTTGGTCTTGCTGCTCAAACAGAGATAGTTGTTTTTGTTTGTTTTTCTTCTGGTTTTGAGGGTTTTAAAGACAAAATCTTACCTCTGCACTAGTTGATGTAAAATACTTGCTAACTGCAGTCATGAAACTTCTTAACTGCATGCAAGCTTTTATCTCTTAAGCATTTTGCATTGGAGCACTGACCTTACTTGAGGCACCAGGGGCTGCAGGGCTTTAAACGTTGTTCAGGGTTCATTGACCTCCAGGAAGAGTTGTTAATGTGCTCTTGAAGACATTTTTGTTGGCCCATCACTTTTAGGAAGTTTCCCCAATGTTCTATGTTTTTCTGCTTTTGTAGATTAAGAGCAAAATTGACGTATTCGTTTCTGGCCTTACCTTAGATTAGATCATCATGTTTAAGATCAATATCTTCTAGCCTACTTCCTGTTTGATGGGTTCTTGATGACTGATCTCTGGATTTGGCAGTAACAATCCAATGTATATGCTAGTTAAATCTAACTTACCTGCAGCATACAGACATTGATTTATCACATTAACATCAAGTTCTAACAAAATGACTTAACTTTTCCGTGAAATCTTACGTTGGTTTGGTTTCCCTAAGATGTTAAATCCCGTTTCTTGTTATCTTTAAAAAACAAATCTTATGGTGCAAGTGTGTGTTTTAAATCACCTTTAAATTCAAGCAGTCGAATGTTGTATTAGCAGATAATGACTCACGGAAATGGAAAAGGTTTTGTGCCTAGTTTTGCAAAATCAGCTAATTTTGTAACATAACTGCAATCAGGTAGACAAATTACACACCAAAAGGTTGAATGTTTATACAAAAAAAGTTTATTAGGTACAGGTGTAAAAATGTGCATACAAAAGTAGTTGCTTGTTTTGACAGATGGACCTTGCAAATAAAATTAATACCGAACAGGGTAAAGGACAATAACGACAGAACAAAATCTCACGGAAACTCTCATCATTCTCTTGGCAAAGAGAATTATCATTTGATTCCAGTTCATTGACCATGTAGGACACAAAGAGATCATGGGCAGCTATACAGTACGCATATGCCTCCTTCTAAACAAAAGAGAGAGGGGGGGTCTAAACAATACATTAGTTAGACTGCCTGAGTCTATCCATGTGAACTTACTGGCATCATCATCATCACGGTAGAAAAATGAGTCTTTCGCCAGTCTTGGTTCAGTCTACGTCTCCCCAAAATTTTTATGTCCCTCTACACTACACTGGGAGTTCATAAATATATTAAATACTCTTAAATAGTTTCGTTGATGCTTTCATCAGGACCAAAAAGACAAGGTAGCTGCTGCGCTCCTCATCACCAATCAGATGACCGCTTTCATCAGCAACATCAGTAGCAGCAGCAAGAAATCAATCCCACAGAGGGAAAAAAAAACAAAATAAAATAAAGTTCAACTCTGCCAGTGGGAGTTTAAATCAAAGAGTCCAGTTTGCGCGCCTCTTACTGGCCCCATCCTCCGATGCCAATCTCCTGTTTGTAGCGCTTGGTGAGCGAGTTGGCCTGCTGGGTCAGCTTGGACAGAACCCCCTGCAGTCCGGTCAGGTGGAACTGGAACTGCTTCTTCAGATCCTCGTCCTCCCCTTCATCTTCCTCCTCGGAGCAAGACGCGTAAGAGGAGCAGGTGGAGGTGGAGGCGGAGGAGTGCGAGCGGCTGTATTTCATGCACTCCGTGCGCCTCTGGTCGGCAGTGGCGCGCCGGACACCCCACTCCATGTCGCTGCGGATGGACTTGAGCAGCTCGTAGTAGCTGTACATGTCCCCGTCGTCCACGTCCGACTTCAGGACGCCCATCTCCCGGTCCTCCTCCAGCGGGACGTCCCGCAGCATGCTGGGGACGAGGATGGTCTGGTCCATGTCGTTCACTGCGCCCATGAAGCGGTTCATGGCGTTGAACAGGGAGTTCTTCTGTTTGGATGTTTCTGACAGCTGCATCATCATCATGATTGGTTTGTTTCTGCTCGTCTGGGTTGCTTTAAGGTCTGCTGGTTGTTTCTGAATCTCTGCCCATTGAGCGTGTGTCCGTATTTATAGGCGCGCGTTTCTGAGGCGGTCCTGCGAAACCCGTTTGTCGGGTTTGAAACCTGAGGAGCGCAGAGAAGGGAACAAGGAAAGGGAACAAGCCTCCAAAAAGTAATAAAAAAAAAAATCTGGCACAGACACAGCCTTCAGAAAAAAAGAAAGAGAAACGTGGTTGGACGAGGTTTCATTCCAGAAACAACAGCAAATCTTATGCAAAAAAAACTTAAAACATCTGCTCAAGACGCGTAAAAGTCTAAAACAAACAATTCACCCTACCTTTCCCCTTTTTCTGGTGGATATTTAACTTTTTTTCTGTCTCTCTTTCTCTCTTTCCGGTGGAAGAGGGCAAAGATTAAACACGCATATCACACATTCTGTTCTGATGAGCAATAATTCAGATCGAAACTGAGGGCCTGGTTTTTAGTCATGAATATTCATCCGCAGACAAATCAGCCGACTGACCTGACCCCTCACAGCCAATCACAGCCTAGGGTTTGTTTCGGGGCCAAAAGCAAAGCGAACCAATCTGCTGCTATTTACAGAAGACACGTGTCCTCCATTCGACTAGAAAGTACACGTGTGTCAGCTGAACTTCTCTCGGCTTGATTTCAGTAAATAAGTATCAAAACGAGTGACCAGTATCTGTTTTAGACTAAAGTATTTAAAACCCCCTCAATCGTGCAGAAATGTAATTGGGATTAGAAATGACACAGAAGAGGAAAGAGTTTTTCGTTCATTTCTATAGGTTTAAAAAATAATACAGATCATGCATGCAGATTTTGCTGACAGGGCAAATATCTGTTGTGCACTCTGAAGATCTGGTGTTTATGGAAGAGTGGTAGTTGTTGCCACAATCCATGTTGGTGCAGATAAGGGTAATAAGTCCTCTGGTCAGGTGTTTTGGTATAAATGTGGAGGTGTTTAGAAAACTCTTCCCCTGAACATACCACCACAATTAAATGTCTCCATAAGAAAAACGGTGGTGCCGTGGTCATGGTGGGCTTTTATTGAGTTTGTGGCCAAAAATTTCAACACACAATAGTTCAACTTTCACTTGAAAATAGCTTTAAATACAATACCAAAGTCATTGACAGACATTTTAGTACGTAGGAATTTGTTTTTCTTTAGTCAAAAAGTACATTTCCCAATCTCTTATGATCAAATTTTCACATAGGCAAACCAAATCTATGTTGATTTTCAAGGTTGTAAAATGATCACTAAAACATGTACTGAGTAAATTCTTCTTTGACCCTTTCCAAGACAACTTCTGTTTAGACTATCTATGAGGCATTCAGTGTTAATGAGAGTTAATAATAATAGTCTAAATGGTAAAACTAAAACTTAAAAGTAACTGGGGTGTTAAACCTCCCAGGACTTTTTCCACTTCTCTATGGTTCAAAACTAGAAATGGTCGATCAAAGATGCCAAATAACTTCCATTTCACACACAACTATAGTTAGGGTAACTATATATGGACAGACGTTTTCTCTTTGTATGGCGCTGGCACGTTTCCAGACAAAGTCAGATGTAGGTATTTACTCATGGGGGATCTATAGTTCACTGGATTCCGACTGGATTTTTAAATTATACATTCACATAAACTGTTGCACCAGCTGGTTTCCCAGGGGGGAGGTAAACAGCTGAGTTTCCCCTATCCTTCAGCTGCAGGGTAAACACGGGGACTTCCACATGTCTCCTGCCACGAAAATAGCTTCTGGAACAGTGCTTGTTACTGTATCGCTTGGTGGGAGGGTTCAGACTGAAATCTGAGCTTTCGGTAAACACTTCTTGTCAAAGTGAAACTGTAGAAGGGTGTTTCCTCACCTTCTCTGTGTTGGAAGTTAACAGACATTTGTGTTGGACATATACTGTACCCCCTGAATTTGGAAAAACCTGTCCATGTTACATAAATTGATGAGCTCAAAGACCTAGTATGGACCTTTACAGGAAGACAGGTGAGTTCAGTGAGACTAGTTGCTCATAGAACAGCTTGTTCTACATGGGAGGAGATGAGTAAGTGCTTTTGCTTTGTTGCCGGGCAAGAATTAAGGGAATGTGAACAATGAGGTGGTAAAACCTGCCATGCAGGTTTTAGTCTCTGGGTCCCAACCTACTTCTGGAAGCCAGATCTCCTTTTAATCAGTCTATTGTTCTCTTAAACTTCTGCTATATATGGGAGTTGAAGACCTTCCGCATGTCACACCTAAATAGCTCAAATAAATTGTCGTGTGAAATTTTAAATATCAAATTAAGACGATCCAGATAAATCCAAAAAACAGTTTTAAATTAATTCTTTTATATGTTCGAGGGAGATAAATATCCAAACAGAAATGGCCTTATGTAAAAAAAAATAAAAAATAAAAATATATATATATATAATTATATCTGATTAAAAACCGTCCAATGTTGCGACCCAAACCAATACAAACTGATAAAATCATATTACTCCTTGACAAATACATTCACTTGTTTTAAGTTTACTAAACACGTGTATGCAAAGTTAAAAACATTATAAAAAGTTACTGCATGAATAAAAGCACGTTTATTAGTTTTTAAAAGACGTGAATGAAAAAAAGAGGGCAAGCAGGATGAGGCAGGCAGGCATAGTAAAGGATTGGAGGCCTTTTGGCTACATCAATGTATTTTTATTGTTTATCAACCCCTAACTTTTCAATTCCTTCTTTGAATATGTGTATAAATGTGTATTCTGTCAACGAGCAGCAAAAAAAAATGAATTCATGTTTTTTTGACAGAACTGCTTGGCTTTCAATAATTTAGCAGAATTGAAATGCATGGAAGTTAGTAAAAGGAAGATGAATGCAATGGAACAAAATAATTACAATTTGTCAAAATTTGCATGTTTGTTATCATGCTTGTTGTATAAGGAATCTTTTGCTGGCTGATACTTTAATGCACTGTTTAAAACTCGATATTTTGAAAAATCACGAAATACAAGTCAGTTTGTCAATTCTCAGCTGTGTTTTTATTTTTGGAAATGATTTTGTACCAAAAAACAAACCCTAAAAGCCTGGCCTAGTTTTGTGTTCATTCTGTCCGGTGATGTTATCATTAATGCGCCCATTCAAACCAGCTGAGGCTGGTTGTTAACAACTCCTGCGTTCCTCTCTGCAGCTACGCAAGAATAAACTGCAAACAAACACATGAGGTCACTGAAATTTCTTCCAGCAACAATCAAACACTTCAGAAGTTTAGCGTTCATAATTTAGTGCCCAGTGTGAAAATATAAAGCTGGATATTTGAACTAACTTATAATTCATAATTTGTTTTCCAAAATTTGTAAGGTGCAAAAATCCCCATACAGTTCCTGTAGGAAAGGAAAGGCAAGATACATTTATTTGGATAACACATTTATTGTACAAGACAATTGAAAGTGCTTTACATAAAATTAAAATAAAGTAATAGGTGCATTTAAAAGTTGCAATTAAGAAGCATAAAATTAAGAAAGAGAAAAAAAGGCTTGAAAAGTTACATTAAGAACAAAGATTAATCAGTAAGTGGTTTGTTTATATTTTCTGTGTGCCACATGCTACTGTCAAGGTTTATGTACTTTGAATAGCCTCTTTTCATTAGAAAAGCCACTTTGACTTACTTTATATAGAAAGTTTTCTGTTCCTTTTACTCTGAAGGTTTCATTACTTAGAATAGCCTAAACTCTGTGGTTTACTCTCTTTTTCCATAAAGCTGGTTTGAGTTGCCTTAAATAGTACTTATTTGCTAACTAGTTAAATTAAAAACAAAGATCAAATAAAATTCTCAAATCAGACTTCTACAAAATAACGACAAATAAATCAAACCTGACATAAACTAGGTGATTCCATGATTATTCACCCCCTTTAACTTACCAGAAATAAAGAAAAATAGTGCTACTGGTCTGACAATGAATCAGGATCTCCTGAGTTTATTGACCGCAGTATAAAGACTCCTGTGTCTGGATCCATCCACTGGTTATCCAGTGATCCTGGCTACCATTAGTGGGCTGCGTCACATCCTTATCCTTATCTTCATGTTTTCTCTTCGTTCTGTCCTTGGTCTCTGGAGCAGAATGGGAACTCAAAACATAGAATAGATTAGCTGCAAACAGCCTGACTCCAGATCTATTGAGGTGGAGACCATCTGCCTTAAAATAATGTCTGCGGTCCCAGAACAAACAGAAATTGTCAATATAACTAAAGGTGTAAGTGGCACACACACCTGAAAGCCATTTGTTCAGGCTGAACAGCCTGCTGAACCTCTCATCTCCTCTCATTAGTGGTATAGGGCCACTGATGAACACGTCAGCATCCAAATTATTAACAGTATCTAATAGCTTCTTGAAGTCCAGTTTCAGCACCTCAGACTGCCGTATTTTTGTACGTTTCCCACACACGTATCTTAAATCCTTCACCGCTGCATCACCAACAATCAGAGTCTCAGGACCAGGCATTAGCTTCCCTCTTTGTCTTTTATTTTCTGATTCGCTTTTTCGGTTTACCTTGCTGAGTGAAGAGACTTCATCCTGATGATCAAGTGGAGAACTAGATTTCGGTAGTGGTGCAAATCTGTTCTGTAGTGGGATAGTTGTTTGAGGAGGAGGAAGCGTCATTTTTGGTTTTCCACGACAGCTGTCCAAGTCTGTGTCCTGTGAACGACTGGAGTCGAGGAGGATTTTGGTCTCGTCGGTAGTGCAGGCCAGCCGGTCGCATCGCAGATATCACCAGACAGGGCTGGTGATATCTGCGTGGGACTCTAAGTACTGAACATCTCCTACAGTTTTGTAAACTCCATCATCAACAACTGGGAGGAGCATGGCTAATGTGTAAATATGCCTAGAACAGGTTATTTTCACAAACCAAGTGGAGTGCGTGGAGACTATGGCGAAACCCGGTTTTATGCTTGTGCTTTTTTGTGATGTTTTCATTCTTTACACGGTGTCCTTGCTCCAGGACTTTGACACCATAAGCGGCTCAAGAATGAACCACTACAAAGCAGAGGTTAGCTACTCACATAGCTATGATCCCATCTAAACCAGAGCAACGTGCACACAAGCACACCAAGTCACCGAAACTAGCAACTGTGACGTGCATTGCTCTCAAGCAGCATAGTGTTGTCAAAAACATTCACTTGTTTTAAGTTTAATAAACACGTGTCAGATTGCAGGCAAAGTAAAAACATTATGAAAAGTTAATGCTTTCAGAGTGAATGTTTTTGTAATTCTATGTCATGTTTGTTTACCATTTTTTGAAAGACACAAATGCAAAAAAGAAGGATAAAATGCAATATTGACTTTAATTAAAGCGCAAAAAAAACCTTAAGAATTCTTCCAAATGCATAGAAATGTTGCATTTAGTATACCGGGGGGTAAACAAGACAACTTGATATAAAAAAAATATTGGGAGAATTGATGCTATACACGTAATTGCTATACTAGTCTAATAACTGAATTGGTGCATACAGGAATTACTTTTGCCTAGGTTCATTACCAGTCAAAGCTATATTAGCAACAAGAAAGTCACTGTTGAAGGAGCCTCACATCTGGCTTAAAGTAGAGTTTTCCAAAAAGGCACATGAGAGAATCCATGTTCAAGTTCTTTGCCAAAATGAGACCAAATCTGCCATTTTTGGTCACTGGGCATCGTGCTACGTTTGCCGGACACCAAATGTTGCGCATCATCACAAACAAACCTTGCTAAGTTTGCAGCATAGTGGCGGCAGCATCATGTTGATAAGCTAATAGTTTATTAATGGCATAATGAAAAATGTTTAAAAAGTTTTTTTTTTTGTCCATTCTCCTTTGCTAAATGTCCTAAATTTGGGACACATTGGAAGGGGAAGTTGTTCAACATTATATTTGGGCCTGAACTTTGACTGGGTCTATCTAAATCCTGATACAGTATCTCTGGCGGCATGATTATGGCCAAAACGGAAGGCCTGTCACTTTTCCCCACAGGTTGATGCTGTCACCACCGTGATCCTGTATGGGGGCTGTTGTGTTCAGAACGAAGTGCACGGTTACGTTTTCACCAAACACAGGCTTTAACCTTCAGGTGTGTCCAAGATGTAGTAATCCTTCTGCAAGGCAGAGTGGGTAAAACGTCACAAAATGAATCAGACTTGGAGAAAGCGTTACTGCCAAGTACGTTTTTGGACATACAAGGAATTTTCTTTTGGAATATGCAGATAAAAAATATCTCAACCAAGTATAAAAAAAAAAAAAACTAACTATGAATTAATGTCCCCAAGGTAAATCATTTGAAGTCAACTTTAACGAGTGAATGTGATTTTACATCCTACTCCTTTTTGAAGCTGCAAAAACAGCTTCAAAAATAAAGCTCCACCAACAGTCTGTCGGTTTCTCCCTCTGCAGATTAGCTGATCCCAGATTCAGCCTGAAAACAGAGAGGCGAACCAGGTCAGCAGAGCCAGTGAGTACAGCTGCTGAGCAGAGATCAGAGAGAAATAGGCGCTGGCTTTGCTGCTCTGAACAGTGCTGTCAGTCACGTGCCCCACCTCACTGACTTCCTCTATTCTCCTGTGGAAAAAGGGCCTCTCCACTTGACAGGGAGGACGCGGCGTGCCTGAATGCAACAGCGAAACCCGGATCAAGCAGGGAGGGTTCCTCAATTGTGTGTAATGTCAGAAGCTGAGCATCCAGAGATTACCGCGGGTGTCATCATCATCATCATCCTCATCTCTGAGGCTTTAAAGGGGGAGAACGGGAGAGAGATAGAGAGGAGAAAGGGGGGCGGGGGGGCGTGAGTAGAAAGGGGATGAGGGTTAGTGGTGCGTTGAGCTACAGGAACAGGCAGCTTGAGTGGGAACTCTAGTACTTGTCATCGCAGCGTTATGTTGCTGGAAAGCGTGAGGCAAGGCTGTCAGCGGGAAGGCTGCAGGCAAAGCAGCAACAGCAATTAGAACAACAACAACAACAGCAGACAAACAGCAGTGATAACGGCTCCCATCGCAGGCAGGAAGGTGAAATGAGACGGGCTGGCTGCATTACTTTATAAGGTAGTAAATGAGGCATTTTAGTGGTATGCGTTAGGGAGTGTCTGTCTTTGTCTGTGCATTTCAATGGGAGGAGGATTTTGGGCCCGGCCTTTTACGAGCTTTCATAATGAAATCCACGTTCACATCAATGTAAGGGCTGGTCGTTCATGCCCAGGATCTTACACAAGCTTAAATCTCATTTTTAAAACAGATTTCCTGCATAACATAATTTGGGGATTTTTTATTTGAAGCCTAGAAATAACAGATGTTGCATAAACCCAAGGAAGGAGTCTTAAACTTATCATCATCAGGATCTTGATGCTTTCTGGTGTTTTTACCCATTAAGGTATCAATATGTTGTGGGATTTGATCGAAGGAGCGCAGAAATACTCATCAGGCAAACCAAATGGCTGGAACAGATTGAGTCTGCAGGCATTTCAGGGAGGGTTGTGTTTCGGCAAGGTGGATCCTAAAGAAGCTCTTATGTAAGGTGGATCCGAGTTAGCACACCCCAAGTTAAACCCTATAGGTTTCTGTCAGGTCATGAAAAACCAAAACCACATTCTTTGTTCACCGTCCATCATAGCCAACATCTAAAAGGTTTTATTTTTAAATTATTAATAATGTCATGTAACTTAAAACACACACTTCCATCTAAAAAAAAAGGTGACTCCATAGAATAATGCTGCCACCACCATGTATCACTGTGTACAGGCAGATCTTTTGTTTTTGAGACAGAAAAGCTCCACTGAGTTGTGGCGGAAATTTTTTTAAATAAAATGTGAATCAACATTTTATTTGGTCTAATATAACAATATTTGTTCCCAAAATCCTACCCACTAGAATGGACCTCTGGAGAACATAGAGACTGTGGCAATATTTAAAACAAAGCTAATACTTTGCAGAACTTTCAAGCCTCCCTGATATGCTTCTATGTGTGCTTTAATTTTTCAGGTAATATCATTATTTTCCCCATAATTTCCCCTCTACCCAGTAACTGCATTCACTTTGCCATGTTGTATTTAATTCTGTGGAGGTTTTGTTTACCCTCCTCCTGACTGATACCTTTGCACGTTGAGATCATCATTGATCCTCTGTAAAAAGGCATTTCAAAACTACAGATTGAAAGATGCAAATGTCAGAAGACTATCTTTAAAACATTTTGGGTTTATTTAAACTAAAAAATTTAAAAAAAAACTTAAAAAAATTGATATTAAATGTTAACTCAGAAAGACTCGACGCTACAAGGTATTAGGGGGGAGGGTAATAACTTTTATGTTACACCTTGTTACTGCTTCTCTTATGTAACTATTTCAAAACCAAACTAATATTTAGTTATGTATTTAAAGTTTTCAGTTTAAAATCAAGAAATTAAGTTTAGTTAGAATAGCCAAACATCTTTATAAGCTCTGGTAAACAACTTATATTAAAAAAGAAACCCTAAAAATAAATATATCAAACCATTTATAAGACAAAGATGTGACAAATTCCAGTGTAGTGGCAGGAGTGTGTTTGTCTGGAAGCCCTTGTATTTTACTCCAAAGGCACATTATGTATTCAGATGCGATGCCAAGGATTCTTAATCAAACACTCATAGGTGGTGAATGAAATGACTTTTAAAAATGCCGAAGCCACTCCTTCTTTATGCTTCAGAAAGGTAGATAAACTATTTGAATAATGAATGAACTTTAGTGCCTTCTAGATTGGCTCTTAACGGCTTACCTTTTCATTTATTTCTCACTTTGCCCTGACAATTTACATTTTAATTAAGAAATGTAAACTTATAGAAATGGTTCCTTTCCCCATCAGCACAAGAATATCCCAATCTTTAGTTTAGGTATCAGTGAAGCAAGGGGGTGAGTTGATATGATCTGAAAAATATGTTGTTTTAAAAAATATATATTTTGAATTATACAATCTCGCATTTTTTAAAATCATACTTGTTACAGGATCTAAAATCATAACAATAATAATAATAATAATAATAATAATAATGCATATACTGTTTGTGAATCTCCAAGTCTAAATGCATTTCCTACAATCTCTTGAAGAACCAGGAAAACATCTGGGACTTTTCATTATCACTGATAAACAATTGAGAAAAATTGAAACAGTTTTTAAAATGTTGGATTTTCATCCAAATAATCACAGCATCTGAAACAAGTGACTAATTTCTTTGTAATGATTTCAACTGGAGATCATTCTTAGCACATTCTGGCTGTTAAACATCAACCTGCCAGACAAATACAAAACTAAACTGAATATATGAAAAAAATAATAATCAAGGGCTCCCTGGATAAATTTACAATTTATCAAAGCCCTCTACACTGAAGCCACATTCACCACCGACACATGCGTCGAAAGCTCCCAGGGGCCATGCCCAGGGGGCACGTTGACATGGGACATTGGGCAGCTGGAATTGAACCTGCAACCTGCCTGATAGGAAGAAAACCCCACTGTGTGTGCCTGTTTGAAATGAAAATTTGAATTCACTAATAATTTATAATGTGTTTTCCCCCCCTTTAAGCAACAGTCAATAAGTGTTAGGTAAAATAATAATAATAATAATAATGATAATAATAATAACATAATAATAATTATAATTATAATAATAATAATGTAGTTTGAAACCAAACTGTTGCTGGGTTATTGCTTGAAGCTGTTTGGAGCTCGTTATTTTCAGGCAATTTTTTAGGTTTTCGTGCTATAGGGAGATAAACAAAAATCTAATTTTTGTTTTTTTTGATGGTACAAACATGGTGGGTGTGAGCTTCGCTCGCCCTGCTAATAATTAGTCCGGCTGCGCATCGAGGTGTCGGTGCGCTTTCCGGAGTCGGTTCGGTGTGTCTGAGTGAGTAATAGCGCTTCCCCGGTGAATGCCTCCCTGCAGCCCGCAGCCCATTATGAGCCGCAGAGAGGCGGAGGGGCGAGGAGGAGCGAGGAGGAGCGCTCAGCCAGCAGCGCGCACGCTCCATTAGCGGAGCCACCGCCGCGCCGCGCCGCCGCTCATTTGCGTAACGAGGTTGGAGCGAGTTCCGCTTGCAGGGCGAGCGGCGCCGCTGCTCCTCGCACAGCGCTGGAGCCCGCGATGGCAGCCGGAACACGAGCGGAGGAGGACAGACAGACAGGGAGAAAGATAGAGAGAGAGGGGGGGGCATGTGCGCGTCTGTGTGCGACAGACTCCGGTTCCGTTTTCCGCTGATGCTCAACTGCCATCATGTGGAAAGAGATGGCAGCGACGCACCCAGACAATTCTTCCTCCCCTCAGAAAAGTATTCAGTCCCGCAACAACTGCTCCATATTATACATTGTATGGTCACAATTTCGGTTGTTTTTATTAGAATATTATATATGCTGGACAAAAGCAACATATAGCTGGTGGATATTACATCTTATTGGCAGTGGCGCAAAAAGTGGATATGCACTCTATGCAACGCATAGGGGCGCTGCACTAGAGGGGGGCGTCGAAACTCCTAATAGAAAAAAATGTTTTTCTAGTTGGCATTTTCTATATTTAACGGCATGAAATGATCAATAACAGAGTAACGGCACTGATTAGGCGTAATACGGAATCGTCCCATATATGGCTGTTAAATGTTGCCTCCCCTATTGAACCGATAAGGGACGTTCGGTATTTCTATGAATATCAGATACAAACGCCTGTCAGAGACACATATCCACACGCTAAGTGTAAGGATCACCGGATATATCAACACAGGAAAGCTAAATTGTCCAACGCTTAGCCCTCTGCAATTTATTCACTCACATGTATATTTATTATTATTGATTCTTTAATTAAAGATGAGTTGTACACGTTTATGTGTGTATAAGACAAATTAGTCCAGCATCACTGTAGCCCTTAGTCTCAAAAGGGTTGGTGACCCATGCTACCAACCTTTTTGGCAGAGGGACACTTGAGTTTAAATGTCTTATTAAATATCACTAAAGTGGTGTTGGGATGTATCTGATAAGTCAGATCAGATGCAACGTTCAGTCAGTAACTGTAATCCAAATAAGGAGATCATTTAAATTTAAAGATTCGTTTCATTGTGTTTGAACTGCTGTATATTTCAAAGCTACTTAACACACAATTGATGTCATTCAGCTGTGAGGATGGAGACAAAGGAGAATAGATGACAGAGGAAGAATCAGGACAGACAGGGGAAGGCAACAGGTTGGTCTAGTATTACGTGGTAGTGAAGGAACAGCTACTTAATCCCAAGCAAAAATGTTTAAACATTTTAAAAAAATTGTATTAAGATCTGTAATTTTTACAACTAATATATAATGCTTTTTTGACCTTATGACTTGGTGGAGAATGCCACAGACAAGGGGTGAAAGAGGCAGACACGAGGTCAGTGATAGAAGAGACAATTGATGACTTCAGGTAGGAATAATTACATTAGGGAGGCAACAAAAACCTATATATGGTTTGAATTTATGATGACCATCTTTCATTGTGTTTTATTGGGGGGAAATTAGTGCAGGCAGACATGGCGAGTCAATCACCACAAAGGAGAATGTGGAACAGAAAGGTGCAGATGATGAAGAGGGAGAGGAGCACAGAGCTGCAGAGATGGTTGAGGCAAGGCTTTATTCAGAAGATCCATCTGAATGGCCTTTACCACACAAAATGGAGGACACATTTAGGCAGTACATGGTTGAAAACTGCCAACACATAGTTTCTGATGGCCCATATCCAACATCAGAGTAGAGTACGAGGTGTTTTTCCAAATCATACTGTTTTCGTTTACTGTCTAATGGTGAGAAAGTTGAACGAGATTGGTTACTGTATTCCAAATATACTACAGTCTTTGGTTTTTTATGTAAGCTTTTTGGTGAAGCTTAAGTTCCTAACACATGCCTTGTGGCGGGGTATAATAACTGGCGGTCTTTCAAAAACACTGAAGCACCATGAAACCAGTAGTTCTCACAACTCTTAATATGTAACATAAAAAAAATGCCCTGATATGACTACTGTATTTTCTAAGTGCATGACTAATAGAGGAAAGCTATGTGAGACGGGTGGCGGCGGCGGGGAGGGGGGTAATAGTAAAACAATAAATATTGTGAAGGGAACATTAAAAATGTTTCTTACGATTATTAATGTGGGTTGCCAGTTTGGATAAGGCTTCCTATCAAGCTATAAGAATGAAGGAAAACATGCTACCAAAATGCCTGAGACCTGCAGCCCACAGGCGGTTCTAGACACAGACATGAGTGGCTCTTTGCCTCACTTGTACAAGTTTACGTCGGCTCCGGTGTGACATGTTCGCATCCACCTCAAAAATATGTAGTTGCGCCCCTGCTTATTGACATGTTTACTCTCATCACCCCCCTGGATGCTCCGTCTTCCTCATGCATGTCAATGTCATGTTCACCCTACTTAGCGCTGCAGACAGGAACCCCGCAGGGTCTTTAGTTGGTACAGAAAACACACGAATGAACGACTCACTGTCCAGTCCATGCTTCCAAGCTTTAATGAGGGAATACATGAAAAAAAAACCTACCTATGCCTCCTCATTAACCTGCAGGAAAGCTATAACCAGAAAGGCCGTGAAGAGCACCTTTAAAATTATGGAGGAAATATGTTTTGAAACCCTTGACAAAGAAAAAAAAACTAATTACAAATAAAATATTTAAAGTCTAAATTTGAAACGACGCTCATCCAACAGATAGAGTTGAAGGTAGATGTGCCGATTCAGTACAATGTGCCTCAATTTGGGCGATTTTTTTTCTTCTGATTTTATGTCAATTAAGAATATCGATACATTTCTATATTTGCTAAAGGCCAGAAATACCCCAGATACACGTATCTATGTAGTTTTTGTTTTCGCTTCTTTCAAATTCAAGACTTCACTGACAATTATTTAGTATTTGGTGGAACTGCATGGCTTGGGTCATACATTTCGGGTATTCCTCAACAAGCCTCTCGCACCGCGTCCGGTGGCCTTTCGGTCCATGTTGGTAATCATTTCAATGTTGATAACGACTCTCCTCCCGGCTTTCATCAGCATCTTCAAAAGGTCTGTTGCCTTCATTCAGGTGGTTAATTCACGCATTTCACGCCAAAAGAGGTTCAAGGACACAGAAACCATCTCCTTCCTGTACGATCGATGGATTTATTTGGGGTGGTTACATATAACACAGCAGATGAAGGCTTTATCTTAGACCATCTGTGAACCGCACAAAGGAATTATCTGTTTGTAGAGGTCCATCTGTTGCCCGATTTTTCACGTATAATTTTCCTCTAGTGTTGGACAAGGAACAGCCAGAACTGTCGAGCCCCATCTTACCTATCTGAGCTCAGGGTAGAAGTATGAGGTCCAGTTCAAAACTATCATCCATAGGTCCAAACATATTCCCAAGGTGAAGACCGCTTCTTTAAGTATTATACAGACACTGGAACTTTATAAGAAAACTCTCTTTTTAGCACCTTTCCCTTCTATTTACTGTTTAGTTGCTTTATTATGTTTTTTTTAAGGATTTTATATTTGATTTGACAATTTCCATGTTTTCATCTTATTTATAAAGCACTTTGTGCAACACAACCTGCTGAAAACCTAATATATAAATAAAAATTGACAATGACATCTGTTTCCATCTACAAAGTGTGCAACTAATTGACTGGCATGTTGTATTCAAATTATGATTCAAAATGGTTTAAGTAGATTATTTGGGTAAAATAATAAATTACCACCAAGGAAACACAAAACTGCGGCGCTAATCCAATAAGCATAGTTGAAGTGATAGATTTTCAATGTGTGAAATTATTTTAACAGACAAATAATAATAGTGTCTCCATATTTATGAAATTAAAGCAATTCACATGAAGCAGAAATGAATTTACATCAAGTAAAGCTGTTATGTTGTAGATTTATTGATAATAAGACCACTGATGGTGACTTTAGTCAGTAGTAGACAGCATGGTGCTTCCTCTTGGGCCTTTAGTGACCCCTAGTGTGAGATGGGTGGTATTACAGGTTAATATTTACAGCACAAACCTTTGGAGATTAGAGAGCGGGAAAAACATGACATCCACAAATTAAATTCACAGATTCTTAAAGAAAAAAGCCACAAATAAATACTGACCAAAAATTAAAAAACCGAACATAAAAAAATCACAAATAGAGCCACAACATCTACTTAATGCTTGCACACGAAGCTGTAAATGAAATTGCTAACAAACCATAATACGTTTAGAGCTAAACTGTGCTTTATTTGTCAACTTAACATCAGCCACAATTATTTGATTTATCTTTTATTTATTTTTTTACAGTGCAAGTTTCTTACAAACTATCAAACAAATACTGACTCTTGAGAGCTTTAACGATTGAAGAAAATAAAAACCGTGACACGAGCGTAATATCGATAAGCATATTAGATTGTGAAGCCACACATCATATAAATTACATTTCCAATACATATCTACAGATGAAGATGGAGATGGCAGCGATGGGTTCGATGCACTACATAAGATAGCTGTTAAAACGTTTTTTTTTTGTTTTTTTGGTTCGCCGAGTGATTCCCAATGATCTCTGCTGGCGACAGACTGCTGAGTATTTCACCAGAAGAAAATGACTTACTATCCTGATCGTTTAAAAGTGGAACATGTAAACACTTAACAAAGCAGAGCAAAACCATACTAAAAATGTTAAAACCTATTCTCAGATCGTCAAGCAGCATCTTCTAATCCAGATCACATTTTTTTCCCCCCACATTTTACCAATCCACTATTACATGCACTACTTGTGTTCGAGCTGCTCTTTTGATTCAACTGCATCCTATGCAGGTGCCTGTGGAAAGGGACCGTTCCAAATAAAAAACTATTACATATCAGTCATAAAATTCATTCAACGCCTGGAAAGAGCTCATCACAACTTTCCCCCGAAGGATTCTGCAAGAAAAGAGACATGTGTCTGGGGACTCACAGTATAATTATACGTAATTTCTTACATATTTCAGGACTGAAAACCTTTTCAAATAGCAGGGCAAACAAGCTAACTGACTGGCGGTGTGTAGCAACATAAAAAAGAGGAGCAGTGCTGCCCTCCTCTTTCTCTTGGTCTTGAAAAACTCACAGTCCAACCTGGGACACGCTGACCTGACGGGATTCCCTTTAAGTAGAACAATAATAAACTGGGAGGAGGATAATACATTCTCTGAAAAGGGTGTTTTAAATGTATTGCTGGGTAATTTCGAAACGTTCTCTTAAATGTTGGAACTCTTCTAATGTGAAAATCTGACCAGTAACTGTGAATTGCAGCTCTGCAGTACGCATATTGTTTTTTTGTTAATTGTAGGCCACACACTGTGGTGGCCGTACTGTAAAATCGATCAAATATGAATATGAGCTCTGTAGTCGTTACAAAGGACTTTGCAATTAAATGTGCGAAAAAGCTGATGGCTGCGAGGGTTTTAGCTTGTAAAAGTTAAAATTAGGTTGTTTTTTTTTCAAATTTTGCAATAATTAAGATTCAGAGTTAAGCTAAAAGTTGCGGTTTGGTTGAATCTAAAACATTTGGGCAACAGTCAGACTGGCTTAGTGTATTTGAGGTCAGTAGATCCAGGTGTTTATTTGTATTTAAAAAGGGAAACTGACCTATGATTGCTGGTAAATGTTAGAAACCAGGTGTAAATTCTGAGCTGGATCAACCAGGTTAAAGAAATCCCTGCAGCCTTTTTCTTTAGCTTCTTGTTAAAAACACTAAAAGCAAAGGACAATTAGGACCGGCTTTTTACATGGTAACTTTCTAAAATCGTGGTTAACAACTAAACGCAGGTTCAAAAGCTCCGGTACCTGATTAGTTCATTTTTATGACTAAAACTGATTAAACAGCTTAAACTATTCAGTTCATACCCTTATTAAGTTTAAAAGCAGCAAAGAAAGAAAGAAATGTTCACAGTGAGAATTCAAAACATAAGAAATACAATTTGTTCATTTATTTGGCTTTCTAAATTTTTTTTGTAGTACGAGGGGAAAGTATTTCTTTATCATCGGTGTTAAAAAATACTCTACAGGAGTTTCCCCTTTCTCCACATTTAGCCGTGCAAGCTGTCCTCCTTAGTGCACATAATCAAGTAACAAAAGACTACAACCTTAGGAATACACAGCGGTGAATGACAACAAATGGAAAACTAAACCTACCGATGGAAGGGTCACTTTCAGGTTTCTTAAGCAATGCCCTTCTGAGGCTGTCCGCCTGGCTCTCCTCCTGCCTGCCGTGGGCCGCACCGATCAGAGACAACCGCTAATGAGCAACATTTACGTCAAGCGTCGATGTGGTGCGTGGTACAGAAAGCTTTGATGCAACTGCAGCGCGTTCAAGGAATGGTGCTTTACAATAAGTTACAATAAGAAATCACACTGAGATCACAGGCAGAGAGACGGACGGAGGCGGCTTCCGCTTCAGATATGCGATGGGAGTTTTGGGAATTCACTTCACTCTTGTGGCAAGAAACTCGGTCTCTTCTTCTTCCTCTTCTTCTTTCCATCTCCCTGATAAGATAAACATCATTTCAGTCTCAGAATCTTTTTTTTTTTTTTTTTTTACTGTGACAACAGCATCCCACCTGCCACGTCACATCAGCTAGACCATCTCATACTGATTGGCCGTGATGATCCTGGACAGACAACAGGCCAGCAACATGCCAATAAGCTGAAAAACAAACGTAACAAAACAAACAGAGAGAGATTTAAAAACCCAATTATTTTAGAAAATTATAATAAACTGTTTTTCTGCACATTCGTCGTGAACTCCCACCTGCGAGAAGGCGATCCCAAACGTTACGCCAGCAATGATCGCCATGTTGGTTTCCATGAAATAAGTCACCAACTCAAAGCAGCCCTGAAACAAATGTGGGTTGTGAGTCGGCAGAGTAAACAGGGAGACGTTACATGTGCAAGTTAAAGGCAGGATGGGTAAATGGGAGACAATCTGAGGCAGATGTTTTTGATATGAGGTCACCAAAAATGAAGAGATTTGCTTAAATACAGTTAAAACTTACCTGGTGGTAGACAATTCCTGGGGCTAGAGTTGCATTGCGCAGTTGTTCTGGGTTGCAATCAGAAGAGTTAAAGCAGCAGCTGGCAGGGATACCGTTGGAGGGGTAATACACGCTGGAAAACCAGTTGGTGTAGTTATAAACTCCACAGCAACGCAGCTAACACCCCAAAAAACCAAAAAAAACAGAATCAGTGATTTTTTATTTAACATTTTATTTCAGAGCATCTTAAATTTCTTGGGTGGGGAAAAATGTATACTCTCAAAACACAATCAGGATTTTCATCAGCTGGTCGTTCCTGTAATGTTTGTGTGTGTTTTCATCAACCGCACACATACCGAGCCAATATTCACATATTAGGCTGGCACGGGTAGAAAAGCGGCTGAAATACTAAACTTTGGAGCAGTTTCTGACCACAGTGCAATAATGCCCGCTGCATCTGTAATAAAGGGGATCGTGAATGCATTGGAGATTTCCAAGGCTTTTGATTTTGTCGATCATCAGCTTTTATTCAATAAAATCTAACTGTATGACTGAAGAGGTTTTAAATTATCCTTCAATTAAAACTCAAAGCTATTTCCTGATTTCTGAACGCCAATTTAAGACAACCATCAAGGTTTTTGTTGCCTGTCATGTTCAAAATTTTTCCCTGTTAGTGTTTTGGACAAAAACTTCTGCAAAACGTGTCGTTTCATTTTTGCGATGATGGCACCTCAATCAACAGCACTGCTTCTTCGGCAATCAAGCGGTTGGGGATTTAGATTACTTTCAACCAACTTCAGACAAAAAGAGGCCCATAAAATCATGGAGTTCTCAAAAGGAGTAAGGACAGAGCAGTTTCTTTCAAACTCTTTGAACCACTGCAATAAAAAACACAAGTATAAGCTGCTTTCAATGGGGCAGTTGGTTGCCTACGTAAGTGAAGCTTTGTCTGTTCTGTGGCGCTTGGACACAACTTTTCTCAGGGTGTCGCTCATTTTTTTCAAACTCTGCTTTCACATCCTATTTTTTTTTCTTCCCCTTACGACCTGCTTAGTTTTGGCCCTTCCTGACTTACATTCATTGATGTGGCAATTCTGAGAAAAGCACCTGCTCATATTTGCTTCCGTCCGTCTCCGACAACAAGCGGGTATGAATCCTGTTTCGCTTATTATAAATATCCCCAGAATCCAACCCAGAATTTAGGAAATAAAGTTTTTCATATGTCTACGTCTTCGACTCGAGTCCAACTACAAAGCCGGTTTTAGCTACAGCAATTTATTTACACAGGGGAAATTCAAAACCCCTCTGAACTTTTTTACATGAAGTATGTGCGCTTAAGGTCTGTCATGCTTGAGTCCTAATGATTTTTGTTGTTGCATGTGGACCTTTTGTTTTTCTTTTTTTAAATTATAGTCAGGTGTACTGTTGTTTGCTTCCTCGCTTGCTAAACAGACTTTTACCCCAGGTGAAAACCAAATTACAACTAAAATGTAACCAATATAGGCGTCGCAAGGGGGGGGGGCTTGCAGGTGCTATAGCTCCCTCTAGTGGTGGCATAGCACCTACATGGAATTTAATTAAAAAATATATCAAATACAATATATTTTAAATACATTTTATCCCATGAACCTTCTATCAAATTTATGCCTGAAAACAAATAAAATAAAATATATTGTAAATGATTCATATTTTTTTATATTAACGTGAGGTCAAGTGCATTGTCAGGAGTCACGTATTTGTGTCAGCACAAAGGACTTTTAATCGTCCATGGCATAAACAATATGGCTGGATGGAGTATTCAGTTGCTAAGGATGCAGCATTCTGCTTCTCTTGCCAGCACTTCATCCTGCCGGCGAGCGGATTTTGTTCTGAGGTTCCTTTTACTGCGTCTGGTTTACAGAACTGGTGCAAAGCACACAAGTGTTTTAAAGCCCATAACATAAGTGCTGCACATAAATATTCAATCTTTTTATGTCTCATGGTGGCAAAATGGTTTTAACCATATTTTGACCTTTATGGTTGTATTCCCACTATCCTGCAGTTGTGTTTTAAGATGGTGGTCTCCTAAAGTTCATGCATTATTCTGCATGTTCTGTTACATGCTTAAAAAATACAAGTTACTTTTTCATGTGGATGTCAAATTCCTTTCTCATCTGATGGTGGCTGACTATATAAGTTTTGTGCTAACTTATGGCCTTTGAATCCAATCCAATCCCAAAAAAATAATGGAATTGAAATCTGGTTGTTTCTCAATCTATGCATATCAAGTTTGGTTTTTTGTATTGAGTGAATGCCAGACAGTATCATGGCCATACGGTCCTGGAACACTTGAATGAATGAATGAATGAATGAATGAATGAAAGGAATTTATTTCAGACAATAAAAAAATAGATAAATTTCAGAAAATACTTTGAACAAACAAACAACCAAGTACCACACAAAAAAGTGACTGGTAAACACTAGCTATAAAAACAATATTAATATTGCATGTCCACTACTGTTTTTGTGTGTGTGTGTATTTCTAGGAGCACCCCCAGTTAATGTTGGAGCACACCCATAGCACCTGCAGACAAATATTTCTGGTGCCCCCCCTGGTTACCAACCTTAGGTTTAAATGTTTGTCTTTGTTGTACTCAGAAGATGAACTTTCTAATCTGTATTATTTTGCAAATTATGTAAATGAATGAGGCTTTTATTTTGAAGGAAAAAAACCCACGAGATGTGTTTTTGTAATTGGACAATTTGTGAAAAGTGGATTAAAATAATTTTTTAATTACCCAAAGCAATTGAGTAAGGAGCTCATCCTGAGACATCTTTGTATTCACAATTGGGATGAGCAGGTTGTTAGAAACGTTAACTAATCACAATCTACGGACGCCCTTGTTTATTAAATCAAACGCACCATTTTAACGGTGAAAATGTCTACATTTGTTATGCCCCTCCCAAAAAAATTTATATATGTCAACTCATATGACCCTAATGTGATACGTTTCCAAAGTTTTCAAAGCATCTGCAGCCAGAACTGTCGTGTTGCTTTTTTCCCCCCTAGTTTTATGTCCTTGAGACATGCATCTTAATTCTACACCCAAAGAAGCCAAAACATGGTAAATCTGGATGTAAACAACGGCTAAGGAGTGCTGAATTTTCGCTTCCTTCATGATTTCATAGTCCTGTGACAAAGGACGCGGGCTCCCGTTGCTTTAAAACGTTAAAGTTCGATCCACCGTCGGCAGTATCCATTGTTACTTCCGCAAACGTTGCGCTGCTGTGGGACCTGTAGGTACTTCTGCGCAAACGGGTCGGCTTCACACAGAAAATTAGTGTAAAACAAAACTTAATTGGACATCAAGAGTGTGAGACTTGAAACCCCGAACTTAATTTTGAATTTAAACCGAAGTCTTTAGAGAGTAATTCTACATCCCTTAAAAACAACTTAACTCTATGTTGAAGTCATCTCTGCCCTTCTATAAGGTTTTAAAAATCCACTGAGTTTATTGGAGGCTACTATACTTTGGTGTGGGATTACGAACCAGGCACTAAAGCACTCTACTAAACGTAGTCAACCTTGTAAATTGAGGACAGCATCCTTGTCCGAATTTTTGAATCTGCCTTATAATAACACTTACCCTGTGCTGCAGGTTGTCAACAGCAAGGCTCGCCTCATCCTTAGCGTCGTAGTTCTGGACGGCATAGGTGTAAGTCCTCAGAAAGGTTACCTTTATCTGCGGCGTACACAAACACGTTTTATTCAATAAACGGACGCCTGCTTGCGCAACATTCGTGGACAAAGCTGCAGATAAGTGACTCCGACCTCATGGCGAAACACAAATCCGGAGATCCCTGCCACGAGCTCAGCAAGGAAGACCAGTGAGAGAAACATGGCGTACTACGCAAAGAGGGGGGAAAAAAGGAGGAGATTTGCATTGATGGCACGAAAACCTTCAGATACATACAATTTGCCTTTCAGTGCACACACACTCACGCCACCACCATTCACTGCACAAAGCCTCCAACGGCGCCTACTAAATAACTTAAATCCTTATGTAGGATAAAGGTGAGTTGTATTTCTCGTTTCATGTGACTTAAGGTTAATTAATCATCTCACTCTCGCTGCAGACCCACTTCCCGCTACGGTTTCTTACCAGCTTCAGCATCCATGGACTTCCCCTGCACGTGGCGAAGCATCCGAACAGGCCAAAAACGATGATGACAGTCCCGGTACCAATCAGGACGTACGGCGCGTTGGTTGAGTTGTCTGCTATCAGGGAGATGTACGGGCCCAGCATCAACTTCCCCCAGACTCCCACAGCCAGCAGGATGGCTCCTGTTATCTAAATGGATCAAAGAGATACGGCACAAGTAGCAGAATGAAAGCAGGAATGGGGCCCTAATCTCTATACTTAGTTCAATAGTTGTGTTTTTGTTGTTGTTGTGACGTGCAAAGGGAGAGACAAAGAAATGGGGATGAAGGTGAAACAAAAAGGAGAGCAATTATAGTACGAGGAGGAACCGGAAGATCGGAGACGGGGGAAAAAAAAAAACTCATCAGTAGCACGAGGTGCCAATCAGCCGCTCCGTGAACATGCCTACATTCACGCAACGGAACACCAAATCAAAGGCGCTCTTTGATCCGAGGGGAGACGCTTCCTCCTGTTGCGCCTCTTTTAGCATTTCAAATGAGCGCGGCGGATAAAAGAGCGCGTTGTTCGAGGCAGATGAAGCAGCGTGTGTCTCAGCTGGGTTCGTCTCAGCTGGGTTTGTCCCGCTGGCGCTGCGGAGGATCCAACTCCGGCGAGTCGGATGCCTCGTCCTGCTAACCATTGTCTGCTAAAGTGAGGGCTGCTCGACATCCAGCTGCTAGACCTTCCGATTACAAAATCGGCAATCTGTGCTCACATTCTCCACGCCTTTAAAACCCACTGAAGCCCTGCACTTTATTTTTAACGTTCCCCCCCCTCTAAACGTAATTCCTCTAAGACAATTCTTTAAAGTGAAGAAGCTCTGCCCAAAATAGACGATCGGTTTACACGCCAAAAAAAGTGGTGGCAGCATCGTCATATGGGGATGCTCCCCTGCAGCAGAGACAGAAATGCTGGTCATAGTTTACAGGATGATGGATTTACTTTAGAAGGAGGATATTATGGAAAATGTTGTTTTGAGAGCTTTAAATGTTTTTATAATGTAATTCGTTCCTCGACACACAACCAGAGCGTTGCTTACACTCATTCATGCATGTTTGAGTAACCCTTGAATCGCCTGTCGAGGGAATTCGGGGGTGCCTAAGTGCTTGCTTCTGCAATTTGTCGCCTGTTCATCCTTGTTGCATTCAAAGTTCAGGGCTAATTTTAAAATGAGAATCACTTGAAAGTGTATCTTGAAAGATGAGATTTTCAGTTCTTATAAATAGATAATAAAAAAAAGCTAACAAGTACTTCTACAGCCTGTTTTTTAAATTCTTTTTATTGAATATCTGATGCAGTTACATGGTATAAGGAACTAATAAACTGGTGCAATGCAACGTGGACACTCGGGACTCTGCATTTATTTGCATGCCATAATCAAGTCTTGAAACCACCGGTTTGACTAATGGTTAACCCGGTGAAACTTTGGTTGACGCGATTTCCTAAAAATAACAAGGTAAAGGTATTGAAAAACATTACACGGTTAACCTTTCTGTTCGTTAAAAAGCCGAAACATGTTCATTAATATCTTGTTACATTTAACACTGTGTTTTGGTTTATTCACATAAAGGAATCTTTTTTTTTTTTGGTTTGTTTTTTTAAGCAAAACTAGTAAAACTGAGCAACATTGACAAGTTGTGGGCAGCTGAATCCTGAGCAGCAGGCCGAGTCTGCCTGTCATTCACTGTGCAAACGTCTGCCTGAGCAATTCCACGCAGGATGTTGTCGAACACAGCTAAGATTTGTTATTCTTATTCCCGTTCCCAAACTGAAGGTTGAACCCATTTTGTCGGGGTGGAATTGCTCGAATTACACAATCAAAATCAAATACATTTAGACAGTTTTTCTAGTAGTGCGAATAGCTTTAGACGGCACCGCTATAATTTCTTCCTTGAAGTTTCTCAAGGAAGCAAATAACGTGCTGGAAAAAACGGTTAACAAATCGGAAGATGGTTGGATCCGTTGACAAGACAACTATTAGTGATGCACTACTGAGAGGTCATGGTTTACTACACTACTTTTACAGTAAAGGTTATATAAGAGTTTTTAATATATATTGTTGGTTTTTTTTTGGCCCTTGTATGTTGCTGGAACCTGAATTTCCCTGAAGGAGTCATCCCAGGGGATAAATAAAGTCACGTCTAAGTCTAAAAACAATGCGTTTAATGCACCTATGCGGCTTTAAGAGATCCGTTTACTCCATTTTGTTGATACGCCGGTAAACCGAGGGGCTTCAGTCAGATGATTTGATTCATCAGTAACGACATTAGCATTTTTCTATGAACAGTGACTGAGCAGGTCAGCACAGTTTGTCATGTCAGTGAGTATTACCTTTGATTATAATATTCGTTCTAAACATGTACACAGTCGTGCCCTCTGAACAAATAAACACTCCGCCGTGGTTACTTGAGCTTAGCTCTCAGCGCCACCGAGGATTTCCAGTCTGAGGAGATTCGGGGAGGATTATTCGGGCCGTGGGTCGTGGGCTGAATCCCAAACACCCTGAGACGATTTCTCTGCCTCCCTTTTCCGAGCCCCACAACCCCCTCGTCGCCCCCTCCCTTACAAGTTTTGTTTGAAATTCAACGCCGACCGCCATGGTTACAGCACAGAGTTTAAAACAGGTCACACCCCTCCCTTCCTCTCCTTTTCACTTCGCCTTTCCCCCCCTGAGCCCAATAAAGAAACAGAAAGTGCCATAACTAAATATGCATTCCCAAGGACGAGGAGCAGACTGCAACACCTGCTCTGCTTTCTTCCGTCTCCTATCCTTGGTTGTAGTTAAAGAATGATGTCACTTTTTCTTGTCACAACAAGCTTCAAAATAGTAAAACCAAGTCCCCGATACAGGGACATTTCTCCTGGTTTGACATATCGGGGGGGGGGGCACCCCAGGCCAAACCGTTAGATTGTCCTCCACTAGAGCCGCATGAAACCCGACGCTGTAGCTTGTACAGAGGGCTTGCCGACCACCCAACCCGGACTAAATATGAAAAGGTCATGTCTGTGACTGCAGCTCCGTCTCCCTGCCCTGCAGATCTACTTTCCTATCACAGCTAGTCTTAATCAGATCCAGCAAACGGTTTTTTAATCACGTTAGACTAGGGTTACAGAGAGAGCATGGGACATTTTTATTTTTATTTTTTACTATTTCTTAAAATAATTGTTGACAGTTTAAGTCACTTCAACATTAATTAAGATACCTCATTCCTGGAACTGAAACAGAAGAAGTGTCGTAAAACCAATGAAATGGTTTGCTTACTTACAACTAACTACACATCTCGCTTCTTTTGTCTTATAATCAGATGGTTTTTATTACTAATTATAGAGGAATTCTTGACCTTTTTTGATTAAAATGAAAAAAAGCGTTTTTTTTTTTTTTATATTTCACAGACATAAAATGTTTTCAGAATGAACTCTTTCATTTTATTGTACAGATGCTAACGTCAAGGAACCTTGTTTCTTGTCATAATCAACATGTTTTGAGTTGATCATAAAAATAACATACAGGTGTAGCAAATATTTTGGCTGGACAGTTTGTAGAAATGTTGCCTTGCAGCTACAAGATTATTGGTTTGGATCCCAGCGTGGGGTCTTTCTGCATATTTGTCCTCTGCATGCACTGATTCATCCTCTCAAGGAGCCTAAAAAAGGTCTGGGTAGAATCTACGATACACTTCAACCTTTTTAAATAAACTGTTTTGGACATGAGAAACTTCTCTAAAGTCGAAACATAGACAACAGAATGTCAAAGTGGACAAAAATAAGCATCTCATGATTAAAGTTGTTTTATAATCACTACAAGCATGTAACTATTCCCTTACATAAAAAAAAGATTCACAATCATGGTCTGAGAAATTCATCAATCAGTGCTCAAACGTTAAGATTAATTTGGGGAATTAAAATGTATCTACAACTATTTAAAAGAAAATTTTTGACCATGATCGTCCAGCAACGCAGATATTTCGGAGATATACCGGGGAGACTTTGACAACTAGAAGAGACCTGGAGCAATCTCTAGCAATCTTTAAATGCATTCTGGGAGAATTTTTCAATACACTAAATAATAAAAATGCTTATAAATATACTCAAGATTTAAGATGCTGGGAAAATCAAAGACACCCCACTGTTACTGTGCTGGTGTGCATTATACTGCAGTGTGTGTCCTATGTCCTTTAGCAAGATGGCAAGACGGTGCAGATAAAGGAGCAATGAACACTCAACTTCCTCTCTACCACCTCAGACTTACTACCACTTTACTAACTACTGACCACATCTATTTTTGTCATGGCTCAAGTTATTTTGTTTTAAATCTCAGTAAATTCTCTGGTTTTTATTTTAGGCTTAAACCGATCAGATTGAGGGATAAACCAACCAACCTAAATCGACTTATGGGATTTTCACTAATAAAAGTCAATTAACTCCTGATTTCTTCACTATGAGAAAAGTATTTTACATACCGAGTTTATTTGAAATTTGTTGGACAATAATGATCTAATGCAACACAATAATAACGCATCACAAAAAGGGAAAAAAAGAAACCAAAGCTGCTGCATTACAACAAGATTTGATCCACCACAGTTTTGTGTCTTGCACAACTCCAACTGTTTAAAGTCCCTTTAAGTCCATAAAACGTCTTTGGTGTCTGGAAGATAAAGTAACGCATCTTACTATGCGCTTACCCTCCCCCCACCTTTTGTTGTGCACGGCTTTTCAGACTGACTGAAAGAGGGCTATTCTTGTTTCCCCCTCACCTAAAAATTCTGAGTAAATAATGCGGAGGCCATAGTGAGCAAAACCAACTTCAGAAGACAGAGAGAAGATGTTGGGTCTGGAATAGCGGACACATAACAGTATATCTAAGAATAATAGTTAGCATCAAAGTTAATACAATTATTTATTTGGGGATGTGTCCAGTGAGGAAAAGAAAACCCAGGAAGAATGCCGTCTAAGAGCAGCAGCTTAGAAACCTGCTGAAGGATTTAAAGTGCGCTGCAGCAGGCCGAGTCTGCCTGTCATTCACTGTGCAAACGTCTGCCTGAGACAGACACCATAATTAGAAACATTGGGATTCAGAGGTGCCGTTCTGGTGCTCAAAAACACACGTCAGCACTTTCCTTTCAACAACCGAGTCACCAGACCAGCCTTTGCTATGTTAGCTGGCCATTCAGGGTAGATGTCGCTAAGTCTCGATAACCATGGTGTCAAAGAGTGGAGCTACAGGTGGAATACTTTATTTTCAAAAATACGTTTCAGCTATATTGATGTATTTAAACAAGGGATTTGCCAACATTTGCGCTAGTTTTCGACCAAAAGATGGTGAATACAAAATACAAAATACTAACCAAATAAATGCTTTCGCCTCAGTGGTCTGGTTGTTTACTCCATTTTCTGATTATGTGCTGAAGCTCATCTATGTTTAATTTATAGATTATCTATTCAGAAAGTCCTCACCTCATCCTTTTTCTTTAAGGCCCTTCTATATGTTTAACATAGCAATGGTGCCTTAAGTGATACCACAGCAGAAACGTCATCATCCAAATATAAAACTAAATTCCTCTTTTAAAACGTTTGGATTCAAAGTTTTAATACTAAAAGATTTGTAGGCCTTTAATATCATAATATTTGTCCTGTAAACTACATAAATGAGGTTCTACAGCAGTAACATGTATATTATATGCCTGCAGAAAAGTTGGTCTATTCATTGCATTCCACTTATCTGACATTGAGTACCAAGAATAATATATTCCAAAGAAAAAAAAGGTGGGCGACGCTCTCTTCAGCTGTTTCTGAAAAGCAACGAAAGGACATATTGTCTCTCCAGAGAGTCCTGGGTTTGCGCCAAAGTTTTTTTTTCTTTTTGTGTGTGTGTGTGAAATGCTTATAAAACCTTAAAAAGATAGAAGATATCCTGATCAGACTCACAAACAACAGCTGGCTGCTTGTGATGTGAAAGAACAGCAACTCTAATTTAGCCTTTCACAGACGACAATTATCTTGAGCTGGTGACGAGCAATTCGGTTCTATCTATCTAAGTATCTATCTATCTATCTATCTATCTATCTATCTATCTATCTATCTATCTATCTATCTATCTATTTATCTATCTATCTATCTATCTATCTATCTATCTATCTATCTATTGTGGTAATAATAAATAAGTGAAGATAACGCAAATTCTGCACTTGAAAAACAACAACTGTTATTGTGACAAGAAGTTTTTCACGATGCAATAACATGAACACCTCTAATATATCTAACTACGCCACATCACAACCATAAAGCCAGAATAACACAACAATGACAACAACAGTGGCTAAAACGAAATAAAAAAAACAATACCGTGACAATTTGCACTGCTGTATCATAATAACCATCCTTCATCGGAAGGCCAGTTTCTCAGCAGACGAGAAAATGCCACACTTGGAGTATAGACATGAAGAAAATGGAAGAACAAGGGGGTGAGGGGGAATCCCAACAAATGTATATCTATAAACAATACGGAAAATACACAAAACATTTCTTATTTAAATACAGTAAGAGCCCCACAACGCTCCGAGATGAAGAAGTATTAATGTTAATGTAACACTGTAAGGTGTAAGGGTGCAAACAGAGACTTAAAACCGTTCCTGTGGGAATATTCCCACTCGGAGTGATGGTGGATTGAATGAAGGCTATTACATTCCTGCACTGAGGGGCCCTTTAATAATCCAGAGGAGAAACCTGCAGTCTACAGAATCAACAATAATAACATTAATGGCTTTAATCTCCCCCCTCTGTGTACACTGCGACCACGATGAAGATGAAGAGTGATGATGATGGTGATGATGAGACGCGCTGACGCCCAGAAGACAACAAATGTGCAACATTGGCCCCGCAGCGTTACATAAGGGCCCCCGATACGCTCAGGAGCAGCCATTACAACCCAGCTGCGTTGTTTTCCAACTCCACCTGAATACTATTATTTTATTTTATTTATTTATTTATCTGTCGACAGCTCGGATGCATCCAGTGATGCTGGCACCGAGCGGCCTTTCAGCAGGCGCGTCAAAAACGCGCACAGCAGCAAGAAGCGGCGGGGGCGGCGGCGGAGGCGGCAGGATCTTTTCTCTGAATAAAAAAAAAAACATAAAACCTACCCAAAACACGAAGGAATAGACGACGAGGAGCGTCTTCAGGCAGGTGATGACCGGCTTGGTCTCCATGATGCGAAGCTGGTTCAGATCGAGCGTCTCTGTTTGTAACGGGAGCGGAAAATAACCGGCTGCGCTTCAGTCCTCCGCGGATGCAGCCGCACGGCGTCCCTGTCCGCCAGTAGGGGGTGCTGGGACTCTCTATCCTTCCTCCTGCCTCCTCACGTTTTCCTTGCCATGGAGACAGATGGACAAATATGCCCCTCTGTGTTCGGAGCCTTGAGTTTGCGGAGCGGCGGAGGAACATATAGATCCTCCAGTTCAGTGAAAAGATGCGCAGTAGATCCTTGTTATGTAAGAAGCGTCATCAGGACAGGGAAAAAAATTCAATCTTAAGATTGTGCATTAAAAAAACACACACACAAAAAAACGATTTTTAAATAAATAAACAAAAAAATGTTTTTATCCAGAGAAGGAAATTAAATGTCTTGACTAATATAATGAAGAAGTAATTGTGGAGTGAATCTCCAGTAGCAGTCAGTGTTGCAACACATCTCAACAGGCCTACGACTAAAAATTACGCTCACATGGCTGTTATGACATCTCAACAGCTCAATATCCTGTAAACACGGCTGATATTATTCAAATCTGTATCATACCAACCAGATTGAAAAGCTAGAATGATACACAGACATTTAAAAAAAACTAACTGAATTTTAAATACTGAAATTACTTTAATAGGCATCAAACTCTATGAAGTTTGTGTGTTTTTCTTTATCTGTCTTTGGTGAAGAGATTTGATGTTGGAAGGATGTTTGGGCCTTGCCCTGTTCTTTGGCTGCCATCGCAGATTCTCAGGTCAAAGTTGAGAATGTCGGTACCATTACTTCCAGTCAAGAGAAAATCCTAAAATTAACTTAAACCTGAATCTGTTTTAGGATATTAATCGTTTTAGGGTTAACTCTACACATCTATTAAACCAGGATTTAGAAAAAGGGGAATAGTTAATTAGAAGAGATCAAAATAGGTAAAGAAGTTTTCCTTTTATTTTTTCCACTGTAAACTGTTTTAGATAAAGACGTTTAACGTTAATAATGTTATTACCCCATTGACCCTTAAAACGTGTGACTGATATGATAAAACTGTTAAACATAACTATGTTGTTTTTTTAAGAAAACAAAATGTAACTATTCTGATTGTAATTCCCCCCCCCAAAAAAAAATTTAATAATTAGCATTTAGAGGGTTGTATTCTAAATACAACTAATTGCCTGTAATAACAACTGCATGGTTAATTAATAGTTTCTTTTCAATATTTGGTTATAAAAAAGATGTGCAGGAACAATAATAAAGGATGAACTACATACAAAAATATCAATATAGAAAAGTTATATTCATATCTGAGAACATTATTGGCCAAATCTTCATATATTTAATCTTAATATTGCAAAATAATAATAAAACAGAGCTCAAGGAAAGTTGTGGCAAAGTTGACAGTGTTGAAACGTATTTATCAGGTTGTCAATGTTCCACCTGTGGATCCTTTGACAGGGAAACACAGACAAATTTAGTCAAGTATTAAAACAAAATGAACCAAGTTAACCCCTCCTGAGCTTCATATCTGTCTTTGCTCTTTGGGAGGGTAAGAAATTAAATATGCAGTCTGGTATCAGGCTGCAGCAGCAGCAGAGCTCTATAATAAATGAGTCTGGATGATCAAGTGGCCCGCATGCCTCACACACGGGCCCCTCACTGTTGAATTATTCATTTGACTTGTGAAAGAATTTCTCCCAACCAAAGTATATGTACCATGCATTTCCTCAGTAAATGTCATAAAACTGAAAATGAAATAAAAAACACTTGACTTTAAACATATAAAGATGTAATGTAGCACCCGATGTTGAGGAACCGTGAACGCAAACTCACGAAATCTTATTTGTATTTTCATGTGAGGCAATTTTCTTTGTGTGACAGCATTTAAATTTACAGGTATCTTTTTGGACATCACTGAAATAACCTAATATACTAATAATCAAAGCATGAATACGTTTTTTTTTGGATTATTTTGGGGCTTTCCTGTTATATTTTATACATTTTAAGGCCTAAAGCTAATGATGGGAAGAAAATGAGTCTCCTAATTAACGGCCACTCTAGCAAATCAGTGTTTTTCACCGAAGTGTCACTTTTAAATAAAAATGAGAACGAACAGACAAATCACAAGTGCTTTGAGTTTGTTGGTCTGTCCAAACATGATAAAGGAGTCTCTACCTTTTATATCTGCGTTATCCAAGACAGCTGATACAAGACAGATCCAGAAAAGGTCTGGGAATCCTCAGTTGTTGTTTTCTTGGATTATCAGCATCAAAACTCTATGATCAATCATTGAAATCCGTTGTGTAATACATATTGTTTTACTCCATCATCTAAATCGGTGTTGAAATAAAAGCTGTTTGAGAACTGAACCTTCATTTGATCACGGACTGACAGCAGACCGGGTTTTAGGTGAAAGCAAAACATTTATTTAAAAAATGAAGCACATTCTTAGGCTCTTCGAAACTGTCCAAACTTCCTAAAACCTAAAATAAATAAAAACGCGCACAAAAACAGTCGATACACAGAATTTTTAAGAAAACACATTTAAAGTGCTGAATTTAAGTAGTTCTTCAAAAATAGGTCTTTATGAATAAGAATACAACAGACTTAAGTTAGTGAGAGTAATGATTGCAGTACTTCAGCCTGGGAACAATCTGTTTAATTAAAATACATAAACTTTATTGATAATTTGAGGTTGGTCAGTAAATTTCATGTCACTGCTGTTTAAACTGAGATGATTCTGTTTGGATGAGACACTGTTAGCAGCTTTTTTTTAATTCATTCTGATTACAGTTCAAAATTTATTGTATATTCAGCCATCAGCAGTAAGGCCTGCTGTTCTGGGGCATAAATGACTCATTTTTCACAATACCTTTCTAAAGGAGAGCTGCACAGAATTTAAGTCTGAAAGGAATGTTAATGATAACATAAATATATGTTCCTACCTTTAAGAATTAAGCGACTAATTTATGTTTCATTGGTCATAAATGTTTAGCGTAATAATACTGACAATCCCTCAAGTTAACCAGATGTAAGAAGTCAGAAGTCTTTATATACAGAGAATTAAAAGGAGAAATGTAAAACAGCAGAATTGGAGCTTAAAGTTTTTATGATGCTCTGATGTGAACTCTAACATCCCTGATGCGTTTCTTCTCTTCAAAGCCTCAACACTTCAAAGCTACAGATTCTCCTTTTAACCCTCTGGTCCAGCTGTGCGCGTTTGCATCCGTTCACTACACGGATCCAAACTCAGCCATCCAGGATTCGTATTTTTCCAGGTCCGCAGCGGATACGGATTTGGAGATCTTCTTCAAAGTCGCGGTGAAATCTTCCATGGTGACGGGCATCTGCAGCTCGTCCTTAGACAGCGCTCGGATCTCCTCTGGGCTCAGGCCTTGGATTCGACGACGCATGGCCATCAGGGACGCGTCTCTGATGCACAAGAAAGAAAAAAAAAAAGATTGTTACTGAATATCCCTTCAGTGCTGAATTCAGTGTTTCAAGAGTTAAACGTTCAGAAAAGAGACGCAGCCGTCTCTATGAAGAAATGCCGCCTACGGCTAAGAGCGGTTTCTGGATGAAAAACGCACAAGGTCACTCAGTCAGAGATTATTTCAGAACAGAAAATCGGTTTCCCTGCATGACTGTTGCAAAACTAAGTGAAAAACTAAAAATCCTTACATTCCATTAATCTACAGCGTTGAAAAGTAATGTTTTACTTGTGATTTCAACATCTTTTTTTTCTACATTTAAAAATATATATTTTTCGGGCTCATCTGACCAGAGCGCCTCGAGGTGTCCGGCAAATTTACAGAGGCTTTCTAAAAAGAATTTGACTATCATCGAAGAGGTTTTTGATTTCAACAACTCCATTCAAAAGGTTAAACTTCTATAGATTATAGATTCACAATAGACTCAAGTATGTATTTTTTGCATAAATTGGGCTCCCAGCTCATAAACATGAAAAACAGGAATTCAAAAAATTAGGATATATTTAAGAAATCACCATTTAACAAAAAAAAAAGAAAAAGACCTTAGAATCAAACTAATCAAACCACGGTCCCCTAAAACTTTATGGCCCAGTCGAGATGCTTCCAACATTGCCCCAGGTTCAGCCATTTGTGGCTAAGTCCTCCAATAGAGGGCATCAATAACGGTCAATAATGTGACCAGTTGTCATGTCTGCCCATTATTGAACCGAACTGAAGCCATTTATTGACACTTGGAGAAACCTGTGCAGGTGTGTTGCGTTTAGAAGACGTTAGGTGTGCGACACCCCATTTAAAACATTCACGCCCTTCAAAATCTGAGCTGATTTCTTTACAGTATTCAAATATTTTTACTTCCAGTTTTATAACCTGGAAGCCCAAGTCATGTAAAAAACAGACAAATAAACATAGAATTGGGCAGAATTATGGAAATTAACCAATTTTTCATTCCATTAATTTTTGTTTAGAAGGTTCTGTAGATGTGTCTTTGCTTCCTCATAGCCGAGTCAAATAATTCGGCCATCAGCAGGACTCTGGAGAACTTGCCTGAATCCTGAGGATGTGATTAAGCCATTTTATTCAAGTGTGTTTTAATCTGTTTTAATCTCCTCCAAACACTATCCACCGAGGGTGTGAATCTGTTTAAAGGGGATGAATACTTCTGCAAGACACTGTGTAAACACCTTTTAGAAAGCTTTTAAACAAGCTCCAAAATAGGTACGTATGAAATTTAATACAAAATGTACATTATTTCATACTCTTAGCTGCCACATCTGATTCATCTGTCTGAATACACACGAACCTGCAGACGTTTGTGATGTCTGCTCCCGAGTACCCTTCAATCTTTTCAGCTATCGGGTCGAGGTTGACATCAGCAGCCAGCTCCACCTCCCTCAGGTTTATCTTTAAAAGCTCCACACGGCCCGCGGCTACATGCAAACAGAACAGATCGGATGTTACGTCAAAGATTAAGACGAAAGGATCGAAGACATCGGCATGCATCTTTCTCATCTTGCGGGAAACACACGGGACAGCGGGTGGCTGAAAGCTCACCTGTGGGCAGCGGGATGTAGATCCGCTTCTCCAGCCGTCGGCGTAACGCCTCGTCAATGTCCCAGGGAAAGTTGGTGGCAGCGAGCACCATCACCATTTTGGACGGGTCGTCGTTCTCCAGGGCGCCACCGACACCTGGAACACGCACAGAACTGAAATTAAGCCAAAGAACACCAACAGCTATTACGCAACACCAAGGAAATGTTTCTTTGAATATTCTGCGTTATCCCTGCAGTGTTACAGGTTCTATACATTTAAAACATGTTTTTCCTTGGCTGATCCAATAAATCAACAGCCACCGCACAGAAAACCTTCCTGTGGTCGACTAACCGTCCATCTGAATTAGAAGCTCTGATTTGACACGCCGGCTGGCTTCATGTTCGTCTGACGTTCCACGTCTGCCGCAGATGGAGTCAATTTCATCTATGAAGATAGTAGTTGGAGCGTAAAATCTGGCCTAAGAAAATAAATAAATAAATAAATAATAAAACAAAAGATAAAAACAGATCTTTTTACATACAGATGAATAATGAGCAAGGTTGGAAATGTTTAATATTTTAAGTAAATAAATAAAATTCACCATTTCAAACAGCAGACGGACTAGTTTCTCCGACTCGCCCCTGTATTTTGAGGTGAGGGTAGAGGAAGACACGTTGAAGAAAGTAGTCCCACATTCTGTGGCCACAGCTTTGGCTAACATTGTCTTTCCTGTGCCTGGTGGGCCGACCATTAGCACACCCTGAGGAAGACACACAACGTCAGATAGAACGTTACAAGCAGGTGAAAGAACCGTTTGGCCGTCCCAGCCGGGTGGACGGACATCCGGGAATGGCCGACTGCGGAGAACTCCTAAAAATCATCCAAAAAAAGTGTTTAATCATTTTAAACAAGCTTAACTACTGGCACTGTGATTTAACCTGAGCAGTTCCACACCCCTGTCATTGAGTGCTATTTACTGCCTAAACTTTTGTCACAATCTTTTAGTCCTTTAGGATTGGTATGCAACATTTTTCAATGACAGAAAAAAAGGCATGTTAATAGTAATCCTAAGCAAATCTTAGGATTTATATAATAAATAAATAAGCAAATGCATCATTCGTTGTATGCGTGTGTTCTTGCTTCCTAAAGATTTAAAATAAAAAACAAGCAAGTGGCCGTGAATTACGAAAATAGTTAAGTTGCAAGTACAACTGGGTTAAAACCTGGTAATTCTCAGTATTTATGCATAATGATTTTGGTCCTACTTTCTGCAACATAAAAAACAAATATATTTTAAGTAACATTCTCTGTTTTAAGAATATTTTAAATTTGCATCAACCCCCTTGTGGTGGCAGCCAGACTGTTAGGACCACATCAATTTATTTTAAAGGCCATAGATGGTCCCCAGGTTGCAGGTTTGGTCACCCAGCATATGTTTAACAGGTTTTTAAAATAACCAGTGATTGTAATGTGAACAAATGCGGCTGAATGTTAAGACTAATGAAACATACTTTTGCCCCTGCACATTAAAATGGGTATAAAATTATTTAGGGGAAAAAAACAATTACATTAAAAAAATATAATAAAAAAATATTTATTTTTAAGACTTAATGAGATAAAGGTCTTGTCTTTTAAATTGAGACCTAGGGAGTTATACCCTTAAACAAAATATATCATATAAGCTATAGAAAGGGAGAATTCCTACTTTAATAGAACGCAAGGTTATGAAGAGCTACATGTGGTTCCAAAGCCTCCGGTTGTATACCCGTGTTGTATTCTGACATTTTAGTACATTTTTTAACTAATAATTACAACATTGTTTTTCAGTTTAAAATACTTATGTGTGCATACAGTAGCAGAGATTGTAAGAACTGTGCTGAAACAAACTGAAGTGTTAACTCAGATGGTGGCCTGAGGGGGAAGGGCCTCATATGATGAAGCTAAGCAGGGGCTGACAATGAGAAAAGAGGGAGTCTAAAAGATTGGTGCAAAAACTAGATTAGCTGAAAACACATTGAAGCACAGAAGCTGCAGACAGCAGATCTGAAGGGGATCTACTAACCTGTATATTTCTGAAGTTTTTAGGTAATTAGAACTGTGCAAACATATTAGATTGTGGTACACTTATGTAGCCTTGCCATTAAAAACTTTAAAAGATTGTATGTGGTAGATGTACAAACACAGAGTAAATCATATGTTAGAAGTGAAAGGTAAATTATATTTATATTTTTTTGACCATTACTAATCTGAAAAGCATTCCCCCCCTACCTTCCATGGTCGACGAATCCCCTTGAAAAAGTCAGGCATCCACATGGGCAGCACTACAGCTTCTCTCAGAAGCTTCTTAGCATCTTCTAAATCAGCAATATCATCCCTACAGATCACAAAGTAAAGTCAGTGTGGAGGAAAAAATAAAAGATAAACGGCTAAATGTGTAAAGAAATCCAAATGAAACCACCCTACCAGTGTACATTAGGGTTGCGGGAGACTATATCTCTCTCCAGTGAGTCCACCAAGTCGTTGTCATATCCGGTACCATCAAACTTCTTCTGTTCTCCATCCCCCAAAGGATCCCCTTTTTTACCCTGATAATTACAAACATCTTCCTTAAACTTTCCTATTAATTTTACTGTCTAACTGAAACAAATCTAATAGCAGCCGTCAGACCTTGTCATCTTTGGCCTTGGCAGCCCGACCGTCTCTATTTCCCTGCCGTTCTGCTTTAGGGTTGACCTGAGCTCGTCCTCCGGCTCCTCTGTGCTGCAGACCAGGAGAGTCCTTTCTCTGCTGCTTCACCGCACTGTTAGGCCTCTTCACTACAACAGGGTTCCTATAATCACACAGAAGACAAACAGACACACGGTAGATTTTTTCTGATAGGCAAAAGGGAAAGGAAATTCCTCATACATATTTAAAACCAGCTCTGTAAGGGGAGTAGTGCAGTGGAGATAAAACTGACTATTCAAAAATCCCAGCCTTGCTGCTTCCTTCTTGCCAACTCATAAGCAACAGTTGGAAAGCAAAACAAGAACGAGAACTGGTGATCATCCGGGGTTGGCGTGTTAAACCAAAGATTATTTTCTATAAAACCATTTAAAGTTAAGGAAATAAAAAGGTTAAATGTTAAGCTTTTGATCAAACAACATTGCCTACCTCTGTTCTGCTGGAATAGGCAGGGGCCAAACAGCCAGATCCTCCGCTCGCTCCCCTGGCTGAGGAACCAAGATGTCGACAGGCTTCTCAAACTTGAAGCTTTCCAGCGTTCCCATGATGCTTTTCACCTGTTCATATTCCTCAGTCAGTTCCTGTCTGAGCTGCTCACACACAGAACGAAGATCATTGAGCCGACATTAAACCAATGTGTTAGAATAGAAACACAGCCTCTAACGTTGATAGAAATCCATTATGAAACTCAGCGCTTTTGATAACAGTAAAGCCCCATTTTCAGGTTCAGGAATTTTGCAACATATGATTTAAACACTTGATAATTTTTAAGGAGATAAACGGACAGAAAGTTGCAGAGGAAATGACAACAGAAACAACCTCATAGGACATAGGAACTCATAAGTTATTTAAAAATAAATGACCAGCATGCCGGATGGATTATAATAGACTTATTTGAAAATAGCTTTAAAAAAATCTGTACAATATGTTTCCTGCACATTAGTCTTGCTGACCCACAGTTCACAACAGTCACAACAAAAGGAAGTGGGTGGTTGGCTGACCTGTTGCCACTTAACCTTCAGAGCTGGATCTCTGAGGGACTGGGAATGCTTGTGGATCTGCTGGATCACGCCTTGGTAGTACACTACGGAGGAGTCATAGTTCCCAAGGAGGGCGTACTCTCGGCCCTTCTTGGCGTTGTCACAAATCTCGGGCAGATTCATGCTTTCTAAACAGCGGGGCTGCAGAGGAACAAACCGAAAATGCATTCAAAGTTACGCAGTCGCTGTTTTTAGCCACTGACACGTACAGGAAACTCCTCGTGCTTTATTTAACTCTCATTCATTTAAATATAAGGAGATAATTAAAAAGCTTGCTACCAGATATCTAAACTGCAACACCTGCTACATAGTAATTAAGCTAGCTGCTAACAAAAACACCGACGCGTTGTTGTTTTGTTTTTTATTCACCCACATTGCGGTAAATTACATTTACACCCGCGTTAACGTTAGCTATTTCTTTGCTAACAGCAGAACAAAACGCAAGCTGACCCCCCTGTGTCAGCAAACAAACGCTCTCTTAATCCAATCAAAACGCTTTAAATACTCATGCAGACGGAAGAAAACGACACGTACCTCACATTTATGAATAAACTGCCGGATAAATGTTGTCTTATAACCGCATAAAAAGGCGACTTTCGGGGAGCCGTGTGGTGAATTAGCAGTCCAACGGTCGGCGAAGCGTTACCATGGAGAGACGCCTCTGTCACAGAGAGGCTTTCACTGACGCCTTCAGAAAATGGTAAAGATGACAATCCAGTGTCTGAAAATTGCTTATTTTATGAGAATTGGCAATAAATAGAAAAAACTACATAAATTACTTTGAATGTAAGAATGCATGATTTACATTATTTTCAATCCTCTAAAGTAGCCTGGATTCCTATGACATGACTAATCTCGACCGTTTCTACGAGGTTCTATAAACGCCTCATTAATACTGGTGCTATGCTACAGTCAACCGCTAGTCGTCGCTGAAATCAGGTCAAATATTTAAATTTCCCTGTGGTCCATATCAGACCCATTTATTAGACTGTCCGTTTAATGGACGTACCCGCTTTTCATCTACATACAGAAAAGGTCAATCTAGAAAGAAATAATCCCGTTTGGATTGAGAGAGAATCCTCCCGTGCACCACATAAATTAAACTCTGTGCAGAAACATGTCAGGATGTGAAATTTGAACCCTCATGCATCAAGGCAACACTGTTCCTCCTTCCAGCCCCTATTTAATAGATAGCTAATAGTTATTATGGATCTCGACAACAATGATACATGGATATCTGATTGGTAGCCTCCGTTTAGAAATACAATTTTTGTTGTTGCAGCAGCTCTAAATCATTTTCTGGAGACATTTTACCCACATTTAGGCTCCATCACAGGTCCAATGTTTAGGGCTCTTTTCTCTGTTATTGTAGGAGATGTGGTATGATGCTGAATGGTTGCCCTCACACACACAAACAAACACACCGAGCTCCTCTAAGAAAACCCATCTTTGCCAAAAGTTTCCTTCATAGATAGATACAATAGGGTATTTATTTATAATGCACTGTAAAGTTTAGATTCCAATTTCACTCTATCTATCTATCTATCTATCTATCTGTGATAATGCTTGTTTTTCATGGATATACTGGTTCGAATAATGAAATAACATATATTTGTAAGGTGTTGATTAAACCAAACTTTATAACGGGTCTTGTTTGATAAATTTCAAGTTGATTTCAAGGACAAAGAGCTCATTCTTTGACATGCTTTCCAAGTCCGCAGGTATGATTTAGTGCTTTTTGAAAGTGTTTAGTCTGCAAATCTACTTTGGTTACTTCAAACACATTTATTTCTGTTCACGTTCTGTCCAGCAGTCTGAATTGTACATCGCTCATCATTCATTATTACCTTCTAAAGTGCAAACACTTGACATTTCTCCACATTCAATTGTGCATTTCGTAGAAATGTCGGCTAAGGATCGTTGCCTTTTCAAATAACAGAAAGCTTTCTAACTTTTAAACGCTGCTCACTAATTTAGTGACAATGTTGGGCTCCGACAGCTTAAACATCAGCACTGACAGGATGTTGCGTCCTGGTCCCTCAGGTCCCTAACAGAACTTTCGCTCAGCTGCTTCAGTCTCAGAGGCTTGTGGCTCTTCAGCCGGTACGCCAAAGTCAGAAAGATGGCATCGACGTGCTCCTTCTCCGCAGGGTCTTTGGCCGAGGTCTCAAAAAGAGGGAAGTTGTAGCCGTCGGCGAGACACTGGGCAGCTGAGGCAGGCACCTGCCGATGCTCCCTCAGGTCACACTTGTTCCCCACAACGATGCGGGGCACCAGGGGCCCCACGGAGTGCTTTGCGCACTCCTCAATCCACTCGGGGATGCTCTGGAAGGAGGGCAGACTGGTCACGTCGTACACGAAGATGATGGCGTGGACGCTGCGGTAGTAGTGCTCCACCATGCTCTTCCTGAAACGCTCCTGACCCGCCGTGTCCCAAATCTGCAGCTGGAGGTGGAGCAAAAAGCAGATTCAGTCTGATTTTTTTATTTTCAGCACACACAAGCAAGACTTCGTGATTTACTCACCCACAGAAACCATTGTTGGTTCTTTTCTACTTTTTATTTAATTTACTCCAACACGTATGTAAATATAGTTATATTTCGTTAAAGCGACACTGTTTCAAATCCAGATTTGAGGTTTTTATCATGGACAGAACAAAGTCCTTGTATGTCCAAAAAAGTATTTGACAATAAAGTTTTTTGTCTGATTCAAATTCTTCTGGGATTTTTTTTTCAACTAATAGATTGTTTTAAATGAATGATCAAAAAAAAAATTATAAAAATAATAATAATAAAAATGTATATATATATATATATATATACATATTTATTATATTATATGTCTGTAGAAATAAGAATAAAAATAATGAGTGATTATATGTAATTGTAGACTTTTGCAAGTTAAACAAAAACATAAAATAAAAGCATTATAAAATAAAATACTTACAAAATGGGGATTGCTGCAGCCTATTGGGTTTTTATTTATATATTTTAAATAAATCTACATAATATGCATGTCAGCTGTTACTTGGGTGTTCATAATAGAGCACGTCTTACTCTCTCCGGGGATGATTAAAGCCTCTCCTCACCTTGACGCTCTCTCCGTCCAGCTCCACCGTCCTCTCCCTGAAATCCACCCCTATCGTCGCCTCCGGGTTCTGCAGGAAGGCGCCACCGCAGAAGCGGTAGCTCAGGCACGTCTTCCCCACGTTCGAGTCTCCTATCACTATTATCTTGAAGATGCGTGGCTTCCCGCAGTCTCGCTCTGAGTGGGACGAGAGCTCCAGGGAGTCGTTTACGCCGAAAACTGTGTCAAATTCCTCCGCTGGTTTGTTTTCTATTGCCATGGCTCATCTCGTCGCTGTCTGGACGGCGAGGAAGATCTCGCGAGAGCTTTACCAGGAGACCGCTGGATGACGCCGGGGGAGCTTCGGCGAGAACCTGCGGAGAACCAAAACTTGCTCATTTCAAAATAAAAGCGGAAATTTATATATTTTGTTTTTCCTTTTCCTTATACAGCATGCATTTTCATAAAATCTGCATGTGTATTGATTTTTATTATCCTTTTACATGCATTTTCTTTAAACATATTTTTTGTAAGTTATATATAAGAAAAATGAAAAACTAGTTATTAATATTTTTTTTGGAAACGAGTGTGTGAGGAAAAGAAAAAATAATATACATATATTCTTTGATGGAAAACAAAATGTATATATATTAACATATAAGAAAGCACTTTGAGCTAAAAAATAATCAGCATGTTTTTTATTTAGTTCATATAAATACATATTTATATGCCAAGGAATTTTCACTTCTCTTTTGAAATAGTTTTTATTTACACAATCCTTAATTTGTTATATATTAAAACATACACAGATGATTTCTAAACAACCTAACCTAACTTTTTAATTACTTTCTTTGGTAGATTTTTAATTTAGTTTCATTTCATTGAACAAAATGTTTATATATTTTACCGTTAGATGTAATTATTTTGCAATAATTATGGAAACAAATTTTTACTTATTTGTTTTTAGTAAACAATGGCAGCTAATAATTCAAAAGGGAATAACCCCAACCATCTACCAGTACAAAGTGTTGCAGCGATCATTGTCTCTAGCTGCACAGAGCACAGTGTAAAGGAAGCCTTTCCCCATACTCCACTTGTTGCTGGCTGAAAGAAGGCTTCATGACTTTTTTCAACTAAAGGAAACCCAGATACTGGGGTTGGACAATGAAACTGAAACACCTGTAATTTTAGTGTGGTAGGTTTCATGAACCAGTGAGAGCAGAGTGCACAGTTTTGCTCAAAATATTGCAATGCGCACAATATTATGGGTGACATTACCAGAGTTCAAAAGATGACAGATTATTGGTACACATCTTGCTGTCGCATATGTGACCAGGACTTCAAGTCTTTGTGAGATATCAAGAGCCACAGTATCCAGGGTAATGTCAGCATACCACCAAGAAGAACAAACCACACCCAACAGGCTTAACCGTGGATGCAAGAGGAAGCTGTTTGAAAGGGACGTTCGGGTGCTAACCCGGATTGTATCCAAAAAACATAAAACCACGGCTACCCAAATCATGGAGGAATTAACTCTGCACCTCAACTCTCCTGTTCTCACCAAAAATGTCCCTCAGGAGCTCCACAGGGTGAATTGACACGGCCGGGCTGCTGTTGCCAAACCTTTGGTCACTTGTGCCAATGCCAAACGTCGGTTCCAATTGTGCAGTGAGTGCTAATCTTGGACTGTGGACAATGTGAAACATGTATTGTTCTCTGATGAGTCCACCTTTAGTGTTTTTCCCACATACAGGAGAGTTTCTGTGCGGAGAAGCCCCAAAGAAGCGTACCACCCAGACTGTTACAGGCCCAGAGTGAAGCATGGGGGTGGATCAGTGATGGTTTAGGCACCCAAATCATGGCATTCCCTTGGCACAATACTTGAGCTATATGGGCGCGTCACTGCCAAGGACTACCGTAACATTCTGGAGGACCATGTGCATCCAATGGTATCCTGAAGGCGGTGCCATTTATCAGAATGACAATGCACCAATACAAACAGCAAGACTGGTGAAACATTGGTTTAATGACCAAGAAAGTGAAGTTGAACATCTCCCATGGCCTGCACAGTCACCAGATCTAAAGATTATTGAGCACCTCTGGGGGATTTTGGAGGAGCGAGTCAGGAAACGTTTTCCTCCACCAGCATCACGTGGTGACGTGGCCACTATCCTGTGAGAAGAATGACTTAAAATCCCTCTGACCACTGTGCAGGACTTACTTATGTTATTCCCAAGATGAACTGATGCTGTATTGGCCGCAAATGGAAGCCCTACACCATACTAATACATTATTGTGGTGTAAAACCAGGTGTTTCAGTTTAATTGTCCAACCACTGTTCATCTGCGAGCAAAAGCTGCATTTTTATTTGGTCTGTAAAATAAACTATATTTTAGCATCCTATTAGTCTCCCATGAAGGCAATAGCATCATAGGGTTTAAAAACAAATCATAAGTACTAAGCATGTTAACCTCAAATTTGTTGCAGCAAGACTGAGATACTATGAAAATTGTTTAATTTTACTTCATGTCAATCTGTTGTCGACAGCTCTGCCTCCTTTATCCTTCGACCATTATTCATTGTAACATTTCCATGCATTTGCATTTTAATAGTCCTATTTTAAATATTATTCTGCTTTCAATATAAGTGGTTGAGTAAAGAAGACACTGCAAACAGATTTTTTTTAAAATGTATATTTATTCTGACATAAACAACAAACTCGCCTCTTTATCTGTGACAAGTATCTTTTGAAAACGTAGGATGTTAAACCTTCAGTCATCGTTTTGCCACCCATGTGTAAAATAAACCCACTGTTATTTAGGTTGCATTGTTTTCTTCTGAAAGAAATACTAATTCCTCCGCATATCATATAACAGGAATGAAAATCCACTGAATACACATCACAAAAGAACCACTCATCGTCAAAATAAAAAGAAAATTGACATGGCAAGGAAGGCTTTTGAGCCCCAACCTTAGAAAATGAAGCAAACACTGGCGTTATGGTTTCCAACGAAATCAATTTCACAACCACCAGCAGAACACAGCTTTCACATCATCGGCAGAAAAAAGAAAAGGGAAAAAAAAAGTCCTGTATTTAATCCAGTTGCGTTTGAAGTAATAATCGAGAGGCCCTCAAATTATGATTTTACACAAATCATAAGCATAATCATAAGCTTGTAAAGGTATGCTCAAGTTAAACGCTGTAATTGTATCAATAAAACACGTTGTGTAACAAAACGGAGGGGGTCAGGGGGTGAAATGACCCTTCTAAAAGTAATTTTCTACAAGAAATTGTTACACCAGAGTTCCCACAGCTCTAGAAGAACCCAATGAAATCTAGTGCTTTGCAAATAGAGAGAAGGGTACAGTCGAGGTGAGAGTTTAAGCATCAATTATCAGGCAAAATCATTCTGTTAAGTTTTTTTTTGTTTCCCAATGATTTCTCAAAATATATATGTATGTATATTTATTACCAAAAAACAAAAGTAAATTGTAAAAAAACAAACGACTTCAGGGGCAAAAAAGGATTTGTTCTTTTAAAAAGCAGGAAGAAGACAAAGATGGACAGTAGTGTGAATAAAGGCTTGGGTTATGACGAGAAAAGGGGGATAATTCCCTGCTGTTAGGTGGGCTTTCCTTCTGCAAACTGGTAATTCCCCATTTTTATTCTACACCTCACTAATTATCCACGAGTAATATTAATGCAGATGTACAGGTTAGGGCAAAAGTAAGTACCCGAGGTGTAGTTATGGGTGATGCATAGTACCACGGCCCAGCCAATGAAATGGGTTTCTGAGAAGTGTCACTTAAAAGTCCCCTGAAAATTGAATTAAATATTGTAAAATACTCATGGAATGTGTACATGTGTAATTGAGGTTATTTGAATAACGAATAACTTCAGAGAGGCTAGGTGGTAGAATCTGTAAACAGGACAGCTTGTTCTCCTGTGATCAGATTAAAACCACTGCATAAAAAAAGAAAAAAGAAGAGAATGTCTCACTGGATGTTTTCCACATCATCTGAGGGAAACGCTGCTTGGGTCAGATCGGATGAGAACTGAACCTTATGGCCAACATGCAAAACACTATGTGATGGCAGCATGATGCTGTGGGAATGTGATTTGTATTATTTGAAGAATGGTTCGTTAGAGGTTGCAAAAGCCAAACTTTTTCCCCATTTTATTTTTAAAAGACTTGTAAAACCTACGTCTTTATCTATTACAAATTTCTACTATTTGTTTTTATGTATGTCATATAAATAACTAAAGATATTCACTGAGGGTTGTGTTAGGAAAAAAAACTCCAGTCAAATCAATGTCAAAGATAGGGAACATATAGGGAAAACACGTTTTTCGTCAGGTTGCTTGGCATTACGTAGACCTGTTTGAATATCTTTTAAATTTTTTGGAAGTAATTTAATGCTGTGACTGGATGAAATAGAAAAAAAATCTCCGACTTCTTCATCTATGACCGCTTGAATACTGAAACAACAAAAATCCTCTCTAAAACTAAATAAAAACAATAAATAAACGTGTCTCTGATGAGGGATCCCCACTCCACTACCAGTTCTCGTCCGAGAACGAACTCGAGCTGCCGGACTCTGAGTCCGCGTCCGTTAGCCCGTCCAGGTCCCAGTCGGCACTCGAGCCGCTGTCGTCATCCTCCTCCGTGGAGAAGCTGTGAGCCGAGCCGAGGCACGCCGGGTAGACGCGCGTGGACACAGCGTTGCCCAGCGTGGACACGTACACCGCCATGATGTTCTTCCAGGCGTCCCGGGCGGGGTCGTACTCGTGGATGAGGACCCGGTTCTTGTTGTGCTGCAGCAGCGTCTGCGTCAGCAGCAGCAGCTTGCCGCCGTGCCGGATCACCTGGTAGTTCAGAGCCCGGCTGTCGATGGGAATGTCCCCAAGCCTCCTCCACTCCCCTCTGGCGGGGCTGTAGGCTTTCACCACGGGGATGTCGCACATGCAGACAATCTGGTCCTGGAAGACGCAGGCCTTGCGGAGCTTGTCTATCCTGTGCGGCCCGCAGTGGCGCCAGCGGTTCCGCTTGGGGTCGTAGCAGAGCATTCTCCGTTTGTTGACCACGTACAGCTGATCGTTCAGAGCCACCACCTGCATTTTCCCCAAGTGGTGAGGCAGCGGGGCGACTAGCGTCCACTGGTTCCTCTGGATGCTGTAACACTCCACCTCCTTTAGTCCGGCGTCTGTCACGGGATTCCTCCCCCCTAGGAGATAAACGTGGCCGTTCAGGTAGCCCATCCCCGAGTGGATTCTGCCCAGCAGCCTCTCCGCCAGCTCCTGCCACCTGTTGAGGACGGGGTTGTACAGCCAGAAGTGCTTGGAAAGGTGAGAAGCCAAATACAAGTTGTTGTCGGGCGTGGCGCAGGCGATGAGTGAGTCCATGGTGGAGCGCTTGTAGTCCTGGCTGCTGAGATCTTCCAGAGGCGGAGCCATGAAGTAGAGGTCCTCTGAGTAAGGGTCGCAGCACATGATGTTGTCATTGGGCAAACCGAAGAAGAGGATCATCTCCTTGGCGCTCACGCCTATCCTGTGTTTCGGCGCGTCCAGGGGCGTGGAGGCGGCGAGGCCGTCCTCTGCCGGCCTGCTGGACAAGGACGCCAGGTAGGTCTCCATCAGAGGCGTGGCGGCGAGGCTCTCCAGGTAACACTGGTCCTTCTCGCTGAACAAGCTCCAGCGAACGCACTTCAGCACCCGCAGGGAGTCCTCCTCGTCCACGGGCGCGTTCGCCTCCAGCCACTGGAGAGCCGCAGAACACACGGTCTTCTCACAGTCCACGTCCAGAGCATCCAGAGACAGCAGGTCCCTGAGCTGGGCCGAGCCGAGCTCGCAGAGCTCCCCGCCACCGCACACCTGCGTGAAGTTCCTGGCTATGAAGGCTCGGGCGTTCTCCCGCAGCTCCAGGTTGTCATAGGTGTCCGTGAACCTCAGCACGCTCACGCAGTTGGACAGATCCAGCCTGCGGGTCATGAAGCCCGAGCAGGCGCTCCGGATGTACTCCAGCTGCAGCATGTCGGCCGCGGCGTACAACCTCTGCACGTTGCCCTCCGTGACCGTGACCCTGCCGGTGTAGCAGTAGTCCACGATGACCGACATGGACTCGGCGTCCACGCCGCGGATGAGCACTCTCTCCTGGGCGCTCTCGTTCAGCCCGCCCGTGAACATGCTCTTGAAGTAGGGGCTGGCGGCCGCCAGGATGTTGCGGCTGCACAGAAACACCCGTCCTCCCTCATCCTCTTCCTCACCCTCCACCCGGATGGTCACGTCGCCCAGCAACCGGGAGTCGTACATCCGTTTCAGCTCGTTCATCAAACCCCGAGCGTGGTTCGCGTCCTCCAGGACCTCCGGGCCGCTGAAGCAGGCCAGCGACGAGGCCATCGCGTCTAACTCTGGGGAAAAAAAAGCGAAGGGTCCAGTCGGAAGCTGTCAGGCGGCAAACATGCTCCGTCCGTGACCGAACAATCACACATACGTTCGGGTTAAATGTATCAGAGCGCCAGGAAATGGCTGAAAACCGCCATTACCCTGCGTCCAAACGACCTAAACGTCACTTCTGAGGTGAAATGGGTTAACTAACTAACTAAGGGAGCGTCACTGCGTGTTCTCGTCAAAGCACTTTTGGTTTGTTTTGATAGTAGCAGGCAGATACGCTACGATAAAACAGGCGTCCGTTTACAGAGGGCTGCAGCTTACTTCCGGGAAAGGAGTTTCACAATAAAGCATTCACTTTTTAAGTTATCTCGAACACTGCATACTCGACCTCTTTATTTCCTTATACTGAGACCACAGTAATTTTAATAAACCATTTTAACACTTCATATATCTTTTTATTCAACATTAAAACATTTACAACTTTGAAATATACAAGGAAGTCTTTTATTTTGAAGGCAATATTGTGTGTTGTAGTTTGATCGTTCATACAACCCTGCTAGAATTCAGCTCGACGTTCTGATTGGTTAGTGAAACTGGGTCAATTAGGTTTAGGTTGACCTAGATCAATATGTGTATACTATGATTTGTGTATTCAAATTATTTCATTAAACATATATTTCTTTTCTCAATAAAACAGATTTGTTTTGGAAGGATAAACAGAATAGAATTATTTAACAAATATAATATTATAAACTGCATAAATCAAAATTTACATCAACACACCTGCCAAAATTGGGCTGTGAAAAAGAGGGAGATTTTCTTGGGTAGAAACGAGATCGATCCTCCAGCGACATCTCTGCCCCCATTTAACTGTTAACCAAAAATTAATGAAAAGGGATGTAAACTGATTTATAAAGAGCCTTAAATGCAAAACTACAATGAAATGTGCAACAAATGTATCTCTAATAATGACTATGCAGTCTTCTTGGAGCCAGATATGTTTAACATAGAACATACAAAGGAAAGAAGAATATATATATTTTATAAAACCATCTTCCTGCTTTCTCTTCATCCCACCTTTTTTTTTGGCCATTTTTCCATCAGTTTTTCTTTAACAATACTCTTTGCCTCAGATTTACTGGTTTTAACTGTAAAACTAATAGGATATTGAATTGCCGTCTTTACTATTTTATCTGCCCTCTCGTTTCCTTCTACTCCAATATGTGCTGGAATCCACACAAATATAACTATTAAACCCATATTTTGTATTCTAAATAATGTATGAAATATTTCTCATAAAATGTCCATCTTACTATCTAATTTATTATATTTTAAACTTAATAATGATGAACCTGAGTCTGAAGATATTGTTTTTAATGGTTTTATGTCTTCTATCCATTGTAATGCTAATAATATTGCCAACATTTCTCCTGTGTATAATGATAATCCGTCTGCAATTCGTTTTCCTATTTTTATATTGAATTCTGGGGTTCTTACGTACAATTACATGTAAAAAGCCAATTTTTTTTTACATATTACTTTGAATTCGGTAGAAAGTGGGATAAATTACAAATCGGGAGCAGGGCGGTAGGAAAGGGCTGAAAAACGGGAGACTCCCGCAAAATTCGGGACTGTTGGCAGGTCTGCATCAACTATACAGATGGAAATGGCTACAAAGTCATCAATGACCAAATTTGACTGATAAAACATGATACAATATCGAGGTAATTTTAAAAATATCAGTAATGAAGCAAAATCTGAACAAGAAACATGGTTTAACAAAAAGTAACTTGTAGCTTCCTATTAATTTGTTAAAGCTCAGAGATGACTGTGTTATGTTTTTGCTTGGGCATTTAAAAAATTGCCATGATCAAATAAAATGTTGTAAATGTACATGTTTTGCTTTTAATTAATTTTACAACCATATTATTGGATTCATGGGTTAATTTTTTAGACAGATAAATCATCTTGTTGATTTTAAATAAATGCCACAAACAATGACATTACTGACTTCAGTCACCTCATTTGATCTATACATCAATTACTTTGTTTTTGTGGATTTAAAATCTTTTCAGGTACCCAACATACCAATCCAACGATTTTCATGTAACCCCCAAAATACATTTAAAAATAAAATAACTCAGAATTAGCATCATAACTGCTTTTTAGCTTTATTTCAAAGTATTTATTTTTTACAAGAAAAGCGGCTCCACAAGAAACATACCTTTTTTTAAATCAATGATAATAAACTAGTCTAGCCATAAAGTTATACAAGTAACATAAGATCATTAAATACGACCAGAGCTGCATTCATTTTTTTGTCCAATTTTTAGGTGAATCTGCGGTTGAGGTCATTGATTTTGCGCAGGGCGTCTTGGTTGCGGATGGTCTTATGGACAGTGATGATGAAAGGAAAGGCAGAGGGCAGCTCCACCTTTTTACTCAACTTTTGGTGACCCCAGTGGAGACAGCGCAGCTTTTCTGCTAGGTCGCGCCTGCCTGCTTGTTCCAGTCCGTCCTGGAGCAGTTTAGTCTTGTTTGGCTTGTCCCATGACCTCTCATACCTGGTAAACAATCCAATATCAGAATACAATAGAGTATGGCAAAATTTCTTATTATTTGAATCCAATATAGGACCCAGTAGTGCAAGATAAATTTGATGTAAAATAACTATTGGCAATTCCTGTGGCAACAAAATCAAATTAATTAAAAGCACAACACACAGAGACACACACAATTGTGTTTCTGCATTCTTGAGGGGACTTCCCATTGACTTCGATTAATTTCTATAGCCTACCACTGACCTTTACTGTAAACCTAACTATTGCCACCATAGTCCTGAACCTAACCATTAACCCAAAAATGGCACTTCTCCTTGTGGGGACCAAGCTTTTGTCCCTATATTAAGCTGTCTGTCCCCAAAAGAATAGAATTAGTTTGAAAATTGTCCTCACAATGTAGCATAAAAACACAGATTACCAGCTTTCCAACATGAGCCTGGCCTGTATGCTCTTCTCTGTCGATCTGGTGTGAAACTGCCGTACTTCAGCCCTGCTGAAACCAAGTTCAGATGCCAAAACTGTCCATTCAAAACATAGCTGTCCAGAAAGCTCCTGAAGCGTCTTCAAGTTGATAACAGCATCCTGATGTTTAAAGAAAGGAAAGATCTAATAAATGCCAAAGGAATCTTACATGTAATGTATGATGAGCTTTAAGCATACCTCTTGAGCCTTGTTGGGCATTTTTAGAAATATAGAGTTTCCACTCCAGGGCCAGGATTTAACTCATCTAAAGACCAAGTTTCTTAACAGCGGTAGAATATGTTCGGGACTGCTTCCAGAATGTTTGTCTAGAAATGTGCAAGGTTGAACGTTACTTGGGAGACTTCCCATCAAAACACAAGCATGTTAACAATTAATCAGTTCGGCTCTTTCAGGGTCTTTGCTGCAGCTGGCATTTGTCCAGCTCATATCTCTGCTTCACTCACGCCATACTAAAGGTCTGACATTCATTTTCTATATTTAATGTGAGATGTATCATGTAGAGTTCAACTAAAAACAAACATACTGCAGAGAGATTACAAATAATCAAAAGGTATTAAAAGGATAAGAGGGGAAAAAATTCAGCACTATGACACAATAACAAAGTTAATAACTGCATAAAACATTGATTAGCAGTATATTTACTAAAAAGTCCCTTTTCCATGATGGATAACAAGACAACGGCCAAAACTAGAGGCCCCCATGAGTGTGATAGTGACAGGAGCTGCAGGACTTTCTGCCAAGCATTGGTCATTTTCTAAATATGACAACAGTCTGCCACATGCTCTATATGCCTTGAATATATTGAAGACATCCAGACATAAGTAAAATCTTAAAGAACATAGTGACAGAATGTGTTATGATCTTATGGAACCAAAGAGGAACTTTAGGACCTAATTCAAAAAGATAAAGCTTTAAGTGAATCAGTCTCTTGCACCATCAAAACAACACCAGCAACATCATGATCTTTAACTATTCTCCAGCTGGAAATTGGGTAAAAGAAAATTGATATGAATTTTGAATAGATGTGTCTGATGTTCAAAATCAGAATATGACTTCCTTTGTAATCAAGAATCAGTTTATTTATATAGCGCCAATTTACAACAGATGTCCAATCTTAAGACATTTTACAAAAAACTCAATTGAAATCATAAATACATCTTTACAAATCAGTTTGAAAAAGTTTACAATCAAAGGAACCCCAGCAGATTGCATCGAGTCATTGACTTGCAGCATTCACTCCTCTGGAATCAGCAGACCAAACAATGGCTTGTGTTGTTGTTGACTTTACAGGAATCAGTCATACTGAGCATGCATGTAGCAACAGTGGAGAGGAAAAACTCCCCTTTAACAGGAAGAGACCTCCAGGAGAACCTGGCTCAGTGCAAGCAGCCGTCTGCCACAACCGACTGGGATTTGCACAAACAGAAAACTAAAATTGATACACAGGATACTGAATAAATAAAGAGTTTATAGCAGCAGTTGTAGAGTGTTGATGTCAGAATCTCAAGCCATGTTCTCCCCAAGAAGCTGTCTCAGCTCACATAACGCAAGACCAGGTGTGGCTACTATGGAGAGAAGAACACTAAGAGAAAACAAAAGGTTAACAAGGTTAAAATAACGGTAACTAAAGCAGATTGGACAAAGGAAGAAATTAGCAGAGAGATAAGTGATCAGATTGTCCTCCAATAGTCTAAGCGTATAGCAGCATAACTATAGAAATTACTTAAATAACCTAACCCTGTAGAGTGAGACATGAAGAAGGTAGAGCAAAGGAGAACCGTCTGTCAAGACTGAGTTCTTCCCCCAACTGGATTAGGCTGTCTTCTCTACCTCTTTCTAACTATAAACTTTATCAAAAAGGAAGGTTTTAAGCCTAGATTTGAAACTAGACAGGGTGTCTGCCTCACGGACTAAAGCTGGAAGCTGGTTCCACAGTTTTGTAATACATTTCGTAATTTGGGTAAAAAATAAGAAGGAAAAAAAAATTGAATAGGTGATGCTTTTAATTTTTCCCAAGTATGTAGAGGTTGTGAATAGAAGATTAGGACCAAAATGCTGACATGAACTTGGAATGAACATAGAACTGAAACAAAGCAGACAGGACACACAGACCATGGACAGAGTAAAAAGAGCAACCAGCAAAGAACCATGAAAACAAGTGAGCTTATAAATTAAAGGGGGAGTGGAGAATGATACTAGGCACAATGGAAAAATTAAGGAAGATTGGGACCAGCTTTGGGAGATAACAAAGGTGAATAATTAACAAAAAGTAAGATGAACTAGACAAAAACAGATGTAGAAACCCTGCAGAAAAAGTAAAACAAACCCAAATGTACAAAGCATAGTGAATGAATTGAATACGTAAAAACTAGTAAACAATACTATGGTGATCAAAACACAAAAACTTAAGCAAATAACTACATTTTTTTATATTTATGTAAAAAAAATTAAATATAACATAAAATCTGTTAGAAGGATGTTCTTTTTGCCATGTTTTTTGTTTTTGCCACTGTTTTAATTTTTAATAGTTTTTCTGAATTTACTTGGAGAAATCTATCTTTGTTCTTTGTTGCTTCAACACCGAATTTCATTGTCTAGTTTTTTTACTATACTTTTCAACTTGAGAACAAAAATGAAACGATATCTTTCCCTATAAGGAGTAATTGTATCAACAAACTGAATCGAGAAATTACAGAATGCTGCTAACCTTTCTAAACATGTAAACTAAACTAATCTGCTGCTCAGCTTGAGCTTTAACAGCTCTTTCATTTTTCACATTATTGGTGGATTGAAAGATCAGACAATCATGTTTTTAAAAGGATTTATTCATGTTACAAATTAAGCCCCTCTTTTTTCTTGTGATCCATAAAAAGCATGTGCAATATTACTGCAGCGATTACATTTATCAAACACCTTTTGAAGAATTCATGTAACTACAGGAAATCTCCAGAAATAAGTCCTAATACGAAATCCGTGCATTGATGCAAAGGAATGTCATAAATTATGAAAAAAAAGAGAGCAGATGTTTTTGTCTTACAGGTCAATTGTTTTTTGTTTTTTTATCTAAAGTGCTGCAAGGTCCAGCCATAAAACAGAATTATCAAAAAACACAGTACATTTTAACAGGAAGTCACTTCATTCCAATTTCAGGTTCTTCTTATATATCATAACACAAAATAACAAAATTAATATTACTTGCAAAATCAACAACAGAAAACCTATTCAAATGTGTACAAAAGCTTTAGGCTTAGAAGAAATGCTGATTCCAATGAATACAACTTGTAATCAACAACAACAATGAAAACTCAAAAAAGAGGGAAATAAATATCATACAGAGGATTTTGTTTCTCCACATCTTCTTACCAGAGTATTGCCTTTTGTCATGGTTGTTTTATCAGTGTTTAAGCAGGTAGCTTCGATCCAGCCTGCTGGATCCACACTTTTCCACAGTCTTTGTGTTCAACAGTCACGCTTCTCTGGGATTTCTTGGCAGCATTGTTTTAAATCAGAATGCAAAGTAACCCTGTGCAGCCCTCAAACTTCACCTCGGTCCAGTCCATTTGGGTTTCAGTAGCAGCCGTCTTTCCAGGTGCAGTCCCTCAGGGCAGTCAAAGCAGCCAGGCTCTTTGGGGGAGTGAGCAAACTGTGGACAGAATCAAACGAGTCTACTAACTATCTAAATAACCACTTAATAACTGACATGAAGATTAGAAAAATATGTCAGAACTAGTGCGATAGAGTAAGAGGAAACAAGTTTAATGCTAGTGTTATCAGGCAGATTGTGGAGCTTCTCACACAGAACATTAGAAATCCACACCACTATTCAATGCGATTAGGTTGCGTGGTGGTATAAACAGCTACCCAGCATGTGGGGTAGCCTGTGTACCTATTATAGGGTGATTGGATAAATGAATGCACACTTTACTGCTTTGTATGCCCCCCATGAGTCCAATAAACCCAACCTGGGTGTCCAAACAGAGCCTACATAAAGGTCTCATTGTAGTTTTTGTTGAAACAAGACATTGGAGGGGTGTGTGGTGTTTCCTGTCTGCAAACCAATGCTCCACAATACAGTATATTGTAAATTTAAATGAGAAATGCATCATAATTTATCATAATGAATTTCCTTACACAATATTGATATCAGGCCTGGACGGTTTTTGACCCAGTCCTGTTGAAATTAATCAATCCAAGTCAAGTTCATTTTGTATAGCACAATCCAGCAACAAGTGCTTTACATGACAAAAACACAATCTTTAAACCATAAAACAGTTTCAGAAAGGCACAGTTACTTTCTTTATAAATACCATCATCAAAAACATAAAGAGTAATCATGATCAAATATTGAATACATAAAATGAATCAATGTTCCAGTTATTAATCAAGAGCATCTCCAAAAAAATAGGGATTTGGCCTAGATTAAAAGGAACTCGTTTTGGCAAAACTGAATCTGTTTCCCCATGTTCAGTTCTCGTTCTGGGGATGTAGGGGAGATTTGAACCACAAGACCTGATCCTTCTCAAAGGTGGATACAACGACAGATATTTAATGTATTTTGATGCAAAACCATTCAGGAATTTATAAACTAAAATTTTTTACTAAGGTTTGTGAGCTGCAGGGAACTAGTGTAAGGACGCTAGAACTGTGCTTATCTGCTCCATTTTCCTAGTTTTATTCACGAACCTGAGCCATAGCATTTTCGATGTGGTGTCTGACTGATAAAGGCATGGATGAGTTTGTCTACATTTTACTGGGACACTTGTTCTTTAACCCTAGAAATGTTTTAGGATTAAACGTTCCAGTGTTGTGGAACATGGCTTTGTTTCAGTTCCCAAGAAAACGCACCTATTAATCATCAACGACTATGGACATGTTGCCGTGACATCCCACAATATAAAGGCCACGCAGAAACTCTTGTTGGCCCACCTGAGTAGGCAAGCAAGCAAATACCTTGACCCAGTGAAATTTGCTTTTGGATTTGGAGTTAAAAAACCTGCTTCAAGAAATCCACCGTTCTCTAGCAGGCAGCCTTGTAAGGAACAATTTGTCAGAGTGAGTTCCTTTCAGCACTTCTCCAGTTGTCCACAGGGTGTAACCTGTGCTCGTCCTCTGCTGGAGCGTTTGCCACCCCAGGTGCACCCTTTTGGGGATGATGAGCTGGGCCAGAATAAGAGGAGTGGTGGACCATCTACTAGACGCCTGAGTGTTTGTTACTCCGGGTAATCCTTATCTCAGCGCCATTTTCTAGATGTTGTGTGTTTTTGTAGTTCTCTCGTTTCCAGTTCAGTCTCCAGTTGTTACTCCAGTGTTATGATCTTTCTTTGTTACTTTGTTGCTTCTTTTTCCCACGCTCCTAACAAACCACTGTACTCACCTCAGGTTCCCATTATCTCCAGAGCTCCCTCCTCTTAGATCTCTCTCCGGTTCACCGCATCCATCTGGTCTCCCCGCTCCTCTTGGCTTGGCTCGATCTGCCCGCTCCAGCATCACTCCACCTGGACAACTTCTCCACTCTCCACCGCTGAATTGGAACTCACCTCTCACCTTCCCCCCTGGCGTAAACATCCATCAACCACAAGTAAGATCAGTCCAATTTAATCCTCTCACAAACCTCACAACTACTCACCTGTCCTGTCCTACACCTCAGCGGTCTCCGGTCTCCCACGTCGTCGTTCCGGAAAGGTATTCTGGCGAGGTTTGGCGGCTGTGAGGGTTTTATGATGCAGTGTTAGTTGGTTTTTGCCCACTCCCCGCACTCTTTTTTCAATGATGACACCAAGATAGCGTTTGTTATTGATCAGTTGTCCGGTACAGCGCTGAAATGGGCTGAGTCGGGTTTTCACCGAGTTCAGTTTGTCCTTCCAGGTCTTTAAGGAGGAATTCATGATGGTTTTTGGCCATGAGTCAGATTATTTAACCATTTCCTGGAAGATACAGAAATTTAAAAAAAAGCCTCTAGGACGGTTGCAGAGTTTGCCATAGAGTTCAGATCTCTGGCAGCTCGGTTAGGTTGGAACCCTCGTGCATTAAAGAGCACATTTTTCTTTGCTTTAAACGAGCGGTTGCAGTACGAACTAGCCCTATTAGATGAGCCTCCCATGTTAGACGAGTTCATTGCTCTGGCTGCCCGAGTAGACGGTCGTCTGAGAGAGAGAGACCGTTTAAGGGTAACCGTAAAATTTCTGCCAGCTAGGCCTCCGCAGTCGATCATCCTCTGTCCCTGCCTCTTGAAGCCTATTCCAGAGCTGCACCTGACCCCCGCAGATCGTCGCCCCCGGGACCGGAACCCATGCAAGTCGGACGAACCAGATTGTCTCCGGAGGAACGGCAACGGAGGATGCAGTTTAAAGAGTGTCTATACTGTGGAACTCCAGGTCATTTCATAGCCAGCTGTCCCAGCCTCAGGAAGGAGAAAGCCCCCCCCCCCAGAGGGTCCGCCTGTAAACACTAGGCAACATAACACCCGACCTAGTCAGTCTCGTCTTCTCCTTCCTGCCACCATCATTTATAACCAGAAATCATTCAATCTTTCCGTTCTGGTTGACTCAGGTTGCGAACAATCCCTCATAGCCCAAGCACTTGTCGAGCAGTTACAGTTAGCCACTTCCCCTTTAAACACCCCTCTCCAAGTTTCTGCTCTTGATGGTAGGTCCCTACCCCAGATAACTCACATCATTAATCCTCTGGAGGTAGTTCTCTCTGGTAATCATAAAGAGCATCGTTCATTTTTTGTTTTCTCCTCCTCTCAACCCCATATTATTTTAGGTTTCGACTGGCTTCACTCCCATAATCCCACCATAAACTGGTCTGCCTGCTCCATTTCCTCCTGGTCCTCTAATTGCCTCTCCTCCTGTCTCCAGGCCGCCGTTCCTCCTAGCCCGCCCCAGGAGGACATCTCCATTGATTCCCAGGAACTCAGCAACATACCCAAGGAATACTTGGACCTTCAATAAAAGTAAGGCCTGATCTCTACCTCCACACAGACCATATGACTGCGCCATTGACCCTCTACCTGCCAGCCGTCTCTTTAACATCTCCCATAAGGAACGGGAATCGATGGAGACCTATATCAGTGAGTCCCTTGCCGCTGGTATAATCAGGTCCTCATCTTCCCCCCTCGGGCCGGGCTTCTTCTTTGTTACCAAAAAGGATGGTTCACTCCGACCCTGCATCGACTACAGAGGTTTAAATAACATCACCGTAAAAAATAAGTATCCTTTACCCCTCATCCTCTCCGCCTTCGAGTCCTTTCACACGGCCACCATTTTCACAAAATTGGATCTTCGCAACGCCTACCATCTTGTCCGCATACGCCAGGGGGATGAATGGAAAACAGTTTTCAAAACTCCCCTTGGTCATTTTGAGCACTCAGGCATGCCTTTTGGTTCATGCAATGCTCCGTCCGTGTTTCAAGCTCTCATCAACGACGTTCTTCGTGACTTCCTTAATATTTTTGTTTTTGTTTACTTAGATGACATTCTCATCTTCTCCAAAGACCCCTCTCAACACAGATCCCACGTCCGACAAGTGCTCCAACGCCTCCTCCAGAACCGTCTATATGTCAAGGCTGAGAAATGTGAGTTCCACAAATCGTCCATAACCTTTCTTGGTTACATCTTCGAGGGCGGGCAGATCCGAGCAGACCCCACTAAGGTTCTCGCAGTGACCGAATGGCCCACACCTGACACAAGACCGACAACTACAGCACTTCCAAGGATTTGCCAACTTCTATCGCCGCTTCATTAAGAACTATAGTCAGCCTGTTTCCCCTCTCACAGCCCTAACCTCCACAAAGAAAACATTCATCTGGACTCCCGAAGCTGACAAAGCCTTTCAAGACCTCAAGACCCTCTTCTCTAAAGCACCCGTTCTAGTCCAACCAGATCCATCCCGCCAATTCACCCTAGAAGTCAACACCTCCGACCTGAGAGTAAGAGCCATCCTCTCCCAGAGATCGGAGGAGGACAGAAACTCCATCCATGCGCCTTTTTCTCCCGACGTATTTCACCGGCCGAGTGCAACTACGACGTGGGAGACCGGGAACTGCAAGCCATCAAGCTAGCGCTCGAAGAGTGGCGTCATTGGCTGGAGGGTGCCAACCATCCTGTGCTGCTTTGGACTGACCATCGCAACTTGGAATACATTAAGTCTGCTAAACATCTCAATCCCCGACAGTCTTGCTGGTCCCTGTTCTTTTCAAGTTTCAACCTTTCCATCTCTTACAGGCCCGGCTCCAAGAATCTAAAACCAGATGCCCTCTCCCGTCAATTCTCCCCGGACAAAATCATCTCTGACCAAGCTCCTATCATTTCCCTCGACTGCGTGGTTGGCTCGGTATCCTGGGAGATGGAGGGCATAATCTAAAACGCTGCACTTCAAGAACCTGATCCTCGGACCCCTCCTCAGAGAACCAAGTATGTACCTTCCACAGTTCGCTCTCAAGTTATTCACTGGTTTCACACATCCCGTTTTTCTTGTCACCTGGTTCCAGTCGGACCATGGCCCTTATTACCACTCGAGTTCCACAAGCGTCCCTGGTCCCATATAGCAGCTGACTTCATCACCGGTCTTCCACCCGCTCAAGGTCTGAGTACTATCCTCACCATAATCGACCGTTTCTCTAAAGCCTGCCACCTGGTCCCATTACGCAAGTTACCATCCGCTTTCCAGACTGCCCGACTCCTGGTCAAGCATGTTTTCCGGCTTCACGGCATGCCCGTCGATATCCTGTCTGACCGTGGCCCCTAGTTCGCTTCTCAGGTCTGGAAACATTTCTGTTCAGCACTGGGAGCCAAGTCCAGCCTCACATCTGGTTATCATCCCCAGTCCAACGGTCAGACAGAGCAACTTAACCAGGAGATCGAGGCAGCCCTCCGGTGTCCCATGTCTACCCACCAAACCGACTGGAACCAGCACCTCCCCTGGATTGAGTACGCCCACAACGCTCACGTCTCTGCCACCACTGTTTCCGTCCGACAAAAGGGATATCACGGTGACCTCTGTCCACAATCACATCCGCCGCATCCGCAGTTTCTGGAGAAATACCATCGCAGCCCTCCAACGATCATCTGCTCTCAATAAGAAGTACGCTGACCGGAGACGTACCCCAGCTCCCACTTACTCTCCTGGTCAGCAGGTTTGGCTTTCGTCCCGAGATATCCCCCTCAAATCTGTCTCCCGCAAACTCTCACCACGTTTCATCGTTTCATACACCATCGAGTCCATAATCAACCCCTCCACAGTTCGCCTTCGCCTTCCCTCGTCTCTCAAAGTCCATCCCACCTTCCACGTTTCCCAGATCAAGCCGGTCCAAACCAGTACTTTGTGCCCTCCAGCCGACCCGCCTCCACCCGCCCGCATCATTGATGGGCACCCGGTTTACGATGTCCGGAGGATTATGGCTGCCCGTCGACAAGGTCGAGGTTATCAATACCTCGTCGATTGGGAGGGTTATGGTCCCGAGGAGCGTAGCTGGGTGCCCCGCTCCTTCATCCTCGATCCCAGCCTTATGGATGATTTTGAGGCCTCTTCCTCGTCTTCTGGACCGCCGGGTGGCGGTCCTTGAGGGGGGGGGGGGGTACTGTCAGAGTGAGTTCCTTTCAGCACTTCTGCAGTTGTCCACAGGGGGTCACCCGTGCTCGTCCTCTGCTGGAGCTTGTTGCTGCTTTTTCCCACCCTCCTAACAAACCACTGTACTCACCTCAAGTTACCGTCATCTCCAGAGCTCCATCCTCTCAGATTTCTCTGGTTCACCGCATCCATCGCGTCTCCCCGCTCCTCTTGGCTTGGCTCAATCTGCCCGCTCCAGCATCACTCCACCTGCCGTGCACGCTCACCTGGACAACTTCTCCACTCTCCACCGCTGAATTGGAACTCACCTCTCACCTTCCCCCCTGGCGTAAACATCCATCAACCACAAGTAAGATCAGTCCAATATAATCCTCTCACAAACCTCACAACTACTCACCTTTCCTGTCCTCCACCTCAGCGGTCTCCGGTCTCCCACATCGTCGTACGCTCAGATTCTCCTGCTGTTCCCCGCTGTCCCACTGTCCTTGTTGACCTGCCGATTATCACCGTCACCGCTGTCTCCCATTGCCGGATCTCCCTTCACTCCCCTTCAGTAAAATTCGTTGTAACTGTTCTCCTGAGAGTCTTCTGTTTATGTGGGTCAGAAGCCTAAACTTCATGACATAATTTACCCTGATTCGCTTCATCAAAAACTACAGAAGACGAAGTAGGAGGCCTGAACATTCGCCTGGATGAATGACTGCTCGACAAACATAGCACAATTTGTGAGACAGAAGAATTGCCTATCTAAACAGGCGGTAAGGATAACAGGCGCACCACAGGGAGGTGTACTCGTACCAGTCCCATATGGTATTTTTTTTTTTTTTACTCTGTACCTTTCTTAAGCCCTGTCACATGAAGAAACACTGCGATGACTTGGCAATTGTTGAGTGTATCAGAGATGGACAGGAAGCTGAGTACAGGGAGCCGGTGGACAAAATATGTAGAGAGAAGGAAGATGAAGGAGTATGAATACCTCAGTGTTTACCTGGACACAACACTGAACTGAAGCGTGATGGTAAAATGATGCTGCATTTCTTATATTTTTCTTTTAAAGCATTTCTTGAGCGCTGTGGGCTGACAGCAGGAGAGACTACAGTGGCTGCTTGTCTCCTATCTGCATAGAATGATAATTTGCATTTAGACCTGGACTGGCGTCACCCTCTGCTGGTGCAAATTAATTAATCACTTTTGATCTGTGAGCTTTGACCACAAATACATTCGTTTTATTGCCTTATTTCCATCTGGGTGGTTTTGAGTGGATGAAACGACATTTGTTTGGTCTAAAGTTAATCTTAAATTACGATAAAATCAAGCCATGAAGGAGCTGTATACATGTATTTCTTGAAAAACAAAGCATACTGTAGCAGCAGTGGTATTATCGTACACTATCAAGCCAATTTTGGACTACAACAGAGTTCAGCTACCTTTACAATTGCTAGAGTACTAGAATTAGAAAAGTGATGACTAGATAAACAATAAACATGCATCATTTCATTAGTTTAGTAAACTCCTATGTAGAAAAAGTGATTCATCCACTGCTTGTGCAACTTTTGGCAGCAAAATGTGCTTTTAAGAGTTTGAAATACTTTCCAATGAGTCATTTACATCACTGTGAATTCAATTTGGCCCACTCCATTAAAGAGTTTTACGCATTTAAGGACAAACTTTCAGAGGTTCAGAGATCTACTTAATGTGTTTTGGTGCTTACCTGCGTGTAGGCTGAATGATTTTACTGGCACGTGGAAGTCCACTTGCTCCCACTAAGGAAGCTGGACGGGGAAGGGAGCTTCGTGGGGTAGCCGACTGGTTTGTGCTGGCTTTCAGGGGGTGAGGAAGCAAACTTCCAGTGGCTTTAAGGGGCTGAGGAAGTGCTGCGCTGCTTGGGATGGAGCCTAAACTGGCAGAGGTGGACAGAAAGGATGAAGTGGGACCCTGCTGCACCGTGGGACTGACGTAGGCTGTGGCTTTCAGCTGATATCGAGGAGTGCTGGAGAAGTTCCCGACGCTGTGGACCCGGTGACTGAGCTGACCTGGAGGAGGGACTAAAACATAGAGGGAAACACAGATGAGACTTGAAATATGAAAGATCTGGCCTCAAGGTTGTTGATTATTTGGTAGACATTAGGGTCTTACTGGAGGATTGGAGTCGGAGGAGCCCGTTGGACGAATCAAAGCTCTGGCTGCTCTTAAGGGACGGCATTGATGGTAAAGAGGAAGGACCACTGGAGGATGGGTTTGCAAGGGAGGCCAGGCACGGTATACTGGGAACACTGGGCATGCTGGGAGCTCGGATCAGGTTGGGCATGCTTCGGCGTAGCTTGTCTATTTAACATTAAGGATTGTGATCAGTAGCAATCCTGAATTGCTTCATTAAATCTCAAAAATTGAGCTTCATGTAGAAGTCCAACAGTTAGCTTTGAATTTGCTTCGGTGTCACACAGAAACACTCACCTGTGCTGCTCCTGTAGACCGAGTGCGTGTCTGTGATCAGGCTGGAGGGTCCAGACAACTGAGAGAGTCCACTGAGTGAAAACTGGGGGCTGGCCGAGCTGCGCCTGCAGTCTCTGAAGCTGGAGAAGGTGTGGGAGTGGGGCATGCTACCCCGCTGCATAGAGCCGGTACGAAAAAGTCGGGGCTGGGGAGGCGGCAGCTGGTCATAGCCCTCGTCCTCCTCATCCTCTTCGTCGAGGTCCAAGTCACAGCGCCTGAGAGGCTGCAAGGAGAAACAGGAGCTGCGATGGCCGGCTGTGGCTGAGGTACAGGAAGAGGCGTAGTCCTGTCGGAGGCCTAAAGTAGAGTGGATCAATAGTTTTATCTGAGACAAAATCTGCTAAACTATATGTAGAGTACAGAATTTCCCATATAAATCCATTACTCTTCTATTATTCAGTTACAATATAAGTAAACCAGACTGATAAAGGGCATATTTCTGAAATGCTCTACATAATCTATGAGCTGGCTTGCCAAACGCTTCTGTTCAGAGGTCACACACTGTTTAGTCTTTATGAACAGCTATAGATCAGCATATTCAACGTGAGGTAAAGACACACGAAAAGCATGAGTAAAAAAGCAAAACCCTTCACATTTAGAAGAGCCCTTGGCAGGGTGTGTAAAAATCGTTAAAATAAAGTCACCTTTCATTCCAATATAATTATTTAGCACAAAAATGTCTAGGAAATCCTACCTTTAATTTTTTTCAATGTCGCAATTGTTTCTAAGTAGTGTGTTTATTTGAACCTTTACTAAGAAATTCACAGGGGCCCTTATCGCTTATCCCCTCTTTAAGGAGTAAAACAAATTTGAACATGCCATTCAAGCATTGTATTCCCATAAGGAGTAATGAGTCCTCACAACGTAGTGTTTGTTAATGGCCTTATAAGGTGAGAAATAAAAATGAAACAGAATTATATTAAACTTATTACTTCATATTGACTTCTATTCATGTATTTACTGCATTTATGCGTAAATCAAACATCTTCCCTGATCTAAAGTCAATTAACGAAGCATTTTCTTATACGTCCCAGGCTTCATAGGGAGCAGTGGGTCCATGCAACATATATAAGTATTTGTTTTAAAAAAAATGTCCTTACAATATATACATATACTGGCCTCTAATTGTTCTTCTTGAATGGCTAGAAAATGCCTGTTTGATAACGGTGTCCCTCAGGGGTTGGTCTTTGGAGGACTTTTGTTCTTCATAAGCATTATTAATACAAATATTTGTTGTAACTCAAAACTTAGATAAAAACCAAAAGTTTCATTTGTTTGGAAGTAATGCTTAAAATTTTAACTGAATGAACAGCAATTATCTGTCAGCATACAGAAAAACAACTGCACAGCTAAAAGTTTTAAGAATTCGCAAATGCAAAATGTTGTCACCTTATCTGCAAACATTCACTTATTGAATTCATTCCAAATGTTTGATTAGTAAACATACTCACTCTCCTCTTGAAGTCGGGCCATGACCTCCACGTCTGTCATGTCTTGCAGCTTGTAGCTCATAGGGATGGAGTCCTCCTCCAGCTCTGACAGGCCGATGTCACTGTCCAGCGAAGACTGAGGTGTGATGGCTGCATGGCGCCGACTGACATCTGAAATAATCAAGGAAACAATAATCAGTCGAGAAACTTTTTAACTTCTAAATCAAATAAAGCTGCTTCACGGATATATAAGACGTGTTTGTGTGGATATACAATCATCCAAAGTTGATTCCCTACTGAAACGGTGACAAACAGAGCAGAGAAGACGTGTCGTCTTACTGTGAAGAGCTGAGTTTGACAGGAAGGTGGGCGCTCTGTCGTTGAGGCTGCAGATGGCTCTGGGAAGGGGAAGAGGCTGGACAACAGGCTGGCTCAACGATGGCACAGAGGCTATAAAGGAAATAAACACAGCAGCCAATATGTAAAGCCTTACTGATGTTTCTGTTACCTCAACGCAAGATGTAAGTGTTTTTTTTTTTTTCAGCAGAGACCGTTGATCTGCAAACATCTTCAGCGTCTGACTATATAATTCCCTCTCTGCAGTTTGCTATAATCTTATTTCAAGCCTCATGAAGTAGGTTGTTTAGAGAATCTGGGTTATGTTAATACAGGAATGTCTAAATGTTTTTTAGCTGCAACAGCTGCTTTTGGCACCCACGTCAGATTATTTTGGAGTAGAACACGATTTAAATTTAAGATTGAGAGAGTTCATTTTTGATGGTTACCCACAGAATCTAATGGATTTTTAATTGTCAGAGTGCAGAAGCTGCAGCGAAGACGCAAAATTATTTATACCTAATTGATTTTTTTTATGTGTTAGACCAAATTATTAAAGTAAAATATTGAAATAATTGAAAATATGTTTAACAAATAAAAAAGAAATAAAAAAATGTCATGTTTTAGATCCTGTTCCCTTTCGATGTTTCAATAATGTCTAGCTTTTTCTTGATCTTTCCCATAAAATTTGTAAAAGCTAAAAAGTGCGACAAATAATTGTGCAAGACAGCTTATTAGTTACTGTGCTTTAAAGTCTCAACGTTCTGATATACATAATAAAAACACACAAATGTAGGAAACTCCTTAAAATTGATCAATATCTATTTGCTTCATTTTTCAGTACAGCATTTTGCCTCTGTAAAAATATTTCAGCCTAGTTAGGAAGGATCCAAATTCTGAGGCCACAAAACTATTTACTAGACTGATTACTGTCTTTTGTGGCAGTAAGATGTAGAGTTTTGTGTTACCTGTGGTCTCGGTTAGTGCAGTAAGTTTACTGTAAGGCAGGACGGGACAGCTGAGGGTAGACAGTCCCTCGATGCAGCTATATGGACGGATGGAGGACACTCCTCGCCATCGCTTCGCTACAAAAAACAAGATTACATGCAGTGGGGGACGTGTTAGACAAACTGCCTTCCCTATGTCACACGCTCACATACATTGCATTGATTAATGCAGTTTAACACACCCAGACCTATTCTAAGCTGCTTCTTACAGATCCAAACTAATGTTTTAAATGATTGGGTCAGAAATGGCAAAGGCTGTAAAAGACAGGCATTGGCCTCCAATAGCAGCTTATTGGGCCAAAGCATAGATTTTTTTTTTTGGATGGGTCCTTGGTTAAGCAGGGATTGTATATGTGGGCTATGTCACTTTCCAAATATCAATTTAAATCTATGGATAACTTCAGAATCTGAGCTTTCATAATTGCAAAAATTGTATTGGGAAGAAAAAACCCTGCAACTTTAAGCTCCTATAAATAGTAAATCATTTCTGTAATATATGATGGAATTATGGTGCAAGCTGGTCACTGAATTTACTTTTTTTGAGGCGTGCGTACACTCCCAGCCTTTGTAATATTTTTAACTTTTTAATCTTAATTGTTGATCAAATTTGCCTTCAATCTATGATCTGTAAACACTCATTAGAAGTCTGAGAGCTGCTCCCCTGACAAAGTGGAGTGTTTTGCATTCCCTTACACAAATAGGTCCAACCATCGCTGAATAAAACCAGCATTCACAGCAGGCTACAAAACTGCTTCTGGTTTGTTCAAGACACAAGAGTGTATTCAGGACCCCGAGGAGGAGAGCCAAATTGAGAGAAAGAAGAAGTCCTTGAAACGTCCAAACCGACACTCATTACTGAGTCACAGGGTGGACTCAAGTATGAGAATTACTTAATCACAGGGAAAACAAACTACATGCATGGACTTCTTGTACCCAAGCGTCCAATAACTGCAAGCTTTCACTGCACAAGAGTCTCTTAAGCAGCCTGTCGAAACAGAGAAACCTGCTTTAAATATACATTTAATGCAACCAGTGTTTCTATGGAAACAGCACAAGAGCTAAGAGTCTGGCCAGGCAGCAAATACTATTTATTGGCACACAAATGTTCCAAGTAAATGTATTTATATATTTAAAATCTATGGATAAATCTGATAATATCATTTAGGTCACTTTAGTAATCCCTTGTCCCAGGTTTTGATAATACATTTTCAACTGGATTAAGGCCTTAGTGATAAGAGGTCATCCATCTATTTGTAGCCATGTTGAAATCAGATCGATGTTATTGTAAATTTCTAATGTGACTCATATTAACATGTAAAAGAGCGCCCTCGATAACTGCTGGCGGAAAATTATTGGTAATAAGTAATTAATGTAAGCAGTGTCTAGTCTATCTACCATGAACAAGAAAAGCCAATTGTAATAAAGCTCTTCAGAACCATTAACCTTCATTTTGTCCAACTTTCCTAATGCTCTGCACAACAGCTGCATAATTTATGCTTGGGTTAAGTTTCTAACTTCAGGAGATGATCAGTTTAAATTTTTGCCAAAAAAAGTAGAATATGATACACAAGTACAAACAGCATGCATGATTAGCACTTTTGCCCATTTAACACTTTAACACTGTGAAAACAAAATATATATATATATATATATATATATATATATATATATATATATATATATATATATATATATATATAGATATATATATATATCTATATATATATATATATATGTGCTATTTACAATTTGAACAGATGATCTTCCTGGGTTTAGATCTGAACAAAATGCTGAAAACAACCTGTGCTTATATAGACTGGTTATGTTGATCTCAAGATGGCCTTTTTTGGTCTTTAGTCCAAGTTTTTTCACTTATCAATTGATAGCAGGACGTCTGCATCACATCATATTTGATCACCAAGGGAATGTGATATCATGAAATACTAAATACAAGGCTCTGAACAATTAAATTAACTAAAAAATGCAAATGTCTTAGAAACAAATGCTTTAGTAGGTGTTTTTTTTTTTTTTGAGTAAATGTGCTAAAAACGATTCTTCAATCGCTATGAGAATCAAGTCAAATCATTTACAAATAGTTTATTAGGGGTGATAATAATTACATTGTACAGTATTTAACATAGCCAGGTTTCAACAAGCACTTTCTCCTTTACATAGACCCAAAAGGTTTTGGAAGAAAAAAGTTAACAAAACAAACATTTCTAAAAGTGATGTTAGATGCCTTTTTGTTTCTCTTAGAGGTAAATGCACCATACCTTGGTCCAATCTGTGACAGAGCGTCATCTTAGCCAGCTCCACCTCAGGCCCAGGGTGGTCCAGGACCTGCCTGCACCATTGCAGAGGGCTCAGCATGCTTTCACTGGGTGGCTTGGCCCTTGGATTCACGTACAGCCTGGACATAAAAGCATATCCAGCGAATAATTTACTATGAATTTAATAATGTCACCTGATTTTCTATTTAACCTAATTTAGAGAGAAATACCCAACTACCAATAATTACCTTACATTATCATTGAGTATTTTATAGACTTACCAACTACCAAGGGGAAAGTTTGTAAATATTATGGTGGTCCATAATATTTACTGCATTTTAAGAGGCAAATATAGCTTAAAATTTAAATAAAAACTTATGATATTGATTTTTGCCTCATATTTACAAATATTCATAAATCTGGGCAAAATTTTAATTATATTCTCAGTTAAATGGATGTCATATTTACGCAGGACAATGGTATTGACTGCCAAGCAGGGTGGTGGCATTATCATGCTGGGGCTGTTTTACGCAATTTAGTAAAGTCTTTTGCAAAGTAGATGCAACAATCAAGAAGAACTACAAGACTACTACTACATATTCTGCAGCTTCCCTCTAATCAAAAGCTAGATTGTTAATCTGACTACACATAGACAATGATCCCAAACACATGTTGAAACCGGGTTTGACAGTGATCAAGGTTAATCAAATTAGGTTTATGAAATACTCCTAACATCAGTCACTGGGAAAAGTGATGGATTAGGCTTAAAAAATTTAGTGTGTGACATTAAACCAACCAGATTTATTTCAGGTCTACGAACTCTGAGAAGAAGATTGTTCCAAACCAGAGTTATTAAAGAAACTGAGCTCTACAGGGGAAGATAATGGGTATAAAACTAGCCATTTTCTCTGTATTTGAGACTTAACCCTGTAACAGTTAGATAACCTTGTAGTATGAATCCATCCCTGAAAAAAAGAGTTTAAACAAATAAGGTCATAGATGAAGGTATGCAAACATTTGACCAGAACTGTTGAATGGGAATATAAAAAAGTGTGTAAAAAATGTAACAATATCTTTGTTCTTTAAGAAAACACAAAAAATACTTCTAAAATGAAAAGAATGTTGCTTAACTTTGAGCTCTGTTAACTATTTGTTAACTTGAAAGGGTCCTAAAATAAATCTAACAGGGACCTATTCATGGACGCTCCAAGTTGAAGAACATAAATAAGACAGGAGTGACCTTAAATTCAACAACTAGGCCAGAGTGTTGGAGTAATTTTAAGGTCAGCTTGTGATGGAAAAAAAGATAGGGCAGGAGATGAGCTCTGTGTCCCGTCGGTGCTGCGATCAGCTGTGTGCTACATTTTCCACATCATCACGTCAGATACATAAAGTGTCTTCAGTAGTCAGCAATGGCACAGCGAGAGCAACCCAAGTCAGCAGCTACTGCGCTTCACGCTAGCTCAGCCTGGGGCTGAACGCAGCAAACAAAGCCGAGCTGTTTGATCATAGACCTGAAGAGGGTCACGGTTTCTAAAATCATCAAAGAACATATGCTCCAATGTGCACTCCAGGATTTTTGTTGTATTTTATTATTTTTCCTCTTACAAAAAAAAAAAAAAAAAAAAACTTTTTTTTTGTGATTCAAAGTTGAGCCCATTAGAAGAATAAATGCCTAAATCAACGTAGACACAAAGTTGTTGACTAGTGAAGAATAACTTAATTATTGGATTTTAAGGGTCCTGGAGAATGTGATCCGTCACTTCACATGATTAAACATCACTTGTAATAAAATGTTAAGCATCTTGAGAGCTGTGTAAAGAAATGACGGAGAAAGACTATTCTAGATTTTTATTTTTTTACAAAAATAAACACTGTAGTTTTTAGTAAAGACTGTTATCAAAACTATACATGCAATGATCAGACTTATGAGGTTATAGCTGATATTCAGATAACCTTAACACATACGAAAGTTAAAACATGTTGTAGGAGTTTGGATAATTCAGCCCTAAAATGAAGGGATGACAACATTGTAAATCTAATTCCTTGACAATACTTGATTTTAATTTAATTAAAAATGTATATGTAAGTAAACGTGTTGGAGTCAGCCTCCCCACCACTCCACCACCACAGACACTTACACCTCCAGATGCAGGAAAAGGGGCTACCTGCATCATGAAGGATCCCACCCACCCAGCACACTTAGTTTTTGTCCCGATCCCCTCAGGCAGGAGGCTGCAGAGCATTAAGTGCAAAAGCACCAGACTAAGAAACAGCTTCCTTCCAGAAGCTGTAAGACTCTCAAACACACCGCACTGATACTTCACAAGGACATTAATTACAGATTAAAAACACTTTTTTTTTCATTTAACCCACACTGAATCACTTTAATAATCACTTTCTTCATCTAACCATCCATGCTGCTACAGCAAATTTTTCATAATATATACAATATATTTTGTATATTGTATATTTGTGTATTTACCAATATTATTCTTTTCTTTTTTTTTCATTTTTTATATTTTATTATATTCTTCTTTTATTTTATCGATTTTCCAATTGCTTTAGGGTGTAATCGGGTCCGTAGGATTACAAAAATTTCGTTCCACCTCATGTACCACATGTGATGTGAAATGACAAATAAATCTCCTCGAATCCTTGAATCCTTGGGGAGTTATTAGTTCTGATGCATTTGAGGCCAGAGGGAGAAAAAACTCTATTTGTTTTTCTTAGTAATGATTAAGACAAGAGTCTGGTTATGTTGTTTGTCTGATCAATAAGTGCATCTTTAGACATGACCATCAGATTATTTTCATTCTCCACAAGATGATAGCAAATAATATTTTTGTTTTTTCTTTTAATTCTGAAATAAGTACACGAGTAAAAAACAAACAAACGTTTGTTAATCACGAACGCATCACAAAGGATTTTTATATTCAGCTTATTCTTTAAAACTGTATCCATAAGTACGATGTCTTGCGTTGTATTATTCTAAAAGACGACAAGATTCTTTGGGGCCTTCAGGCTTTTCTCTCCTTTTTCCATTTAAAAACAATCAACAAGAAACATGCCAAAATAACACCTTATAATAAAAGTATGGCTTACTGTGTTTGGGTCATAATGAAACTACTGTGTTAAAAATTCAAAAAAAACAAGATGACATATGGTGTTCCCCAAGGCTCTGTTCTCAGATTCCTTTGATTTAGTGTCAGTATTTTTCAGATTGTAACTTATTCTTTCAATATATTTATGGTTTTAAATTGAATATTTTTTCTCTCTGTTTTTATAAACCATTTAGATATTTTTTATTATATAAATATTGCTTTACAAATGAACATGCCTTAACTATGACTATTGATTTAACCAATGGTATTTTGAATTCACGGTGAGCCCAAATATGAATAACATAAACTGGTTATCAGCTATCTGGCTCTCCAACTGTTTTTTCTTTTAAATCTGAAATGACTACACATGTAAAAAACAAACAAACGTTTGTTAATCACGAACGCATCACAAAGGATTTTTATATTCAGCTTATTCTTTAAAACTGTATCCATAAGTTCGATGTCTTGAGTTGTATTATTCTAAAAGACGCCAAGATTTTTCAGGGCCTTCAGGCTTTTCTCTCCTTTATCCATTGAAAAACAATCAACAAGAAACATGCCAAAATAACACCTTATAATAAAGAAATTGGCTTACTGTGTTTGGGTCATAATGAAACTACTGTGTCAAAAATCTAAGTAAACGAAGATGACATATGGTGTTCCCCAAGGCTCTGTTCTCAGATTCCTTTGATTTAGTGTCAGTATTTTTCCCTCTTTTTTTATAAACCATTTAGATATTTTTTATTATATAAATATTGCTTTACAAATGAACATGCCTTAACTATGACTATTGATTTAACCAATGGTATTTTGAATTCACGGTGAGCCCAAATATGAGTAACATAAACTGGTTACCAGCTATCTGGCTCTCCGACCGGGAGCACGGCGTTCAGGTCCAAAACATCCACCTCATCCAGCACGCTCCTGGCCCCGGAGGTGCCGCGCTCCTCCGCGGCGGCGTTCGGAAGCGCTAAGCTCTGCTGGAAATACGCGAACTGCTCCTCCGCCTCGACTGGCGGCAAGGAAAAGCGGGGGCGAGTCGGGCTCAGAAGCTCACACCTGCAGGAGAAGGTGTCGGGGGCCGGCGCCACGCAGGGACCCGGGCCGCTCTGGAGCGCAGGGCCGCCGGAGCGATGGCTCGCTCTGCTCCGCAGCTGCTCGTTCTGCTTCTCCAGTTTTCGCACCAGCTCCTGCAGCTTCAGCACCTCCAGCTCCGCGTTGGCCATTTTATTGTTGGCGTTGACGTCCGCCATCCTCGGGGGGTTCAGCACCTCTGCCTCCATTTGCTAAAAAGCACATTGGGCAGAGAAAGAAAACAAGAAGCACGGCCTGCTCTGCAGAGGGATCCTTTCTATTCTGAGTGGGAGTCCAGATTCCCCCTCTTAAAGCGACTCCTCACTCAGTGATGCTGCTGCTGGGATGACTGCACAGCCTGCCTCTCATTGGTCAGCAGCTTGCAGCTTTGTTACAGCCGCTCTGATCACAATCACATCCAGATAAACAACAGATATGTGCTTTATCTTTGCACACTGAAGCTTACATATTTTTAATTTAAGTACCTATTTACACAAAACAACAACAAGACATGGACCTAACCATTACCTGCATTTTTATACTCACACACTAATAAACAAATGCACCTACAGTATTTGCACTTACATTGTCTTAACAGTATATACAGTATAGACAATTTGGTTTGTTCATAGTCTGTAGATTCATGATCTGTTCTTTCTTATACTTAGAGCATATTAATGGATGCAAACTGCAATTCACTGCATTTACTTTACAATAAAGTTGAATTCTATTCTATTCTATTCTATTTTATTCTATTCTATTCTATTCTATTCTATTCTATCATATTCTATTTCATGTTATTCTATTCTGTTCTATGTTGTTTTATTCTGTTCCATTCTATTCAATTCAACTCTTTTCTAATCTATGTTGTTCAATTCAATTCAATTCTATTCTATTCTATTCTATTCTATTCTATCATATTCTATTTCATGTTATTCTATTCTGTTCTATGTTGTTTTATTCTGTTCCATTCTATTCAATTCAACTCTATTCTAATCTATGTTGTTCAATTCAATTCAATTAAATAAAATTGTATTCTATTCTATTCTATTCTATTCTGTGTTGTTCAATTCTATACAATTCTATTCTATTCTATTCTATTCTATTCTAATCTATGTTGTTCAGTTCTATTCTATACTATCATTTTCTATTCCATGTTATTCTATTCTGTTCTATGTTGTTTTATTCTGTTCCATTCTATTCAATTCAACTCTATTCTAATCTATGTTGTTCTATTCTATTCTATTCTATTCTATTCTATGTTTTTTTATTCTTTTCCATTCTATTCAATTCTATTCTAATCTATGTTGTTCAATTCTATTCTATTCTATCATATTCTATTCTATTCTATTCTATTCTATTCTATGTTGTTTTATTTTGTTCCATTCTATTCAACTCTATTCTAATCTAAGTTGTTCTATTCTATTCTAATCTATTTTGTTCAATTCTATTGTATTCTATTCTGTTAAATTCTATTATGTTCTATTCTATCATATTCTATTCCATGTTGTTCTGTTCTATTCTAATCTATTCTATTCTATTCTATGTTGTTTTATTCTTTTCCATTCTATTCAATTCTATTCTATTCTAATCTATGTTGTTCAATTCTATTGTATTCTATTCTGTTAAATTCTATTATGTTCTATTCTATCATACTCTATTCTATTCTATTCTATATTGTTTTATTCTGTTCCATTCTAATACAACTCTGTTCTAATCTATGTTGTTCTATTCTATTCTATTCTATTCTATGTTGTTTTATTCTTTTCCATTCTATTCAATTCTATTCTATTCTATGTTGTTCAATTCTATTGTATTCTATTCTGTTAAATTCTATTATGTTCTATTCTATCATATTCTATTCTATTCTATTCTATATTGTTTTATTCTGTTCCATTCTAATACAACTCTGTTCTAATCTATGTTGTTCAATTCTATTGTATTCTATTCTGTTAAATTCTATTATGTTCTATTCTATCATATTATATTCCATGTTGTTCTGTTCTATTCTAATCTATTCTATTCTATTTAGTTTTTGCTCTAAAGCATAATGAATATTAGAGAAGCTTAGTATTTAGATTTTAGACAAATTGTATATTTGTACAACTATATTACAAATATTAGTTTTTTGTTTAATCCTGTTTTGGGGGGAATATCAAAATTTAAGATGTCTGGTTTTTACCAAAAGGAATACATTGCACAGATTGAGCATTATCAAACTACGTACTCTCCATTATAATTGAATACTGATAATACAAAAAAAAAAAAACACACTGTTGGTGCAGCAAGATTCAACAAAAACATTTTATAAAATGCAACCACGACTAAAAACATTCTTCTCTTTGTGTTTATTTGTGTTTATGACATTACAAGAAGGACAAAAATTGAACTGAACATCAAGAAATAATAAACCGTACAGCAAACGCGCCGCTTTCGATATCTTTTAATTTTGCTTTACAGTCTACCCTGCATTTCTCTTAAAGCAAAACTATTCCATAGGATTTACCCTGGCCAAACTTTCCCAAAATACAAAAACATTTTCCTGCCACTACAAGTAAGACCCAGCATTGAAAGATGAATTCAATTCAATTATGCAAAGAAAGATAAGATAAACTAGAAACATGCTACCAACTTAATTATGATCAGTTTGTGAATAAAAGTTAGTTTTTTGGATTAATTCCTCATTTTGATTAACTTTGCAAAAACGTGTCACCATTAACTAAAAGCTGAACATGACACATTTTCCCAGATGTGTATTCAGAAAAGCAGATGTTTTGGGGTACGTGTAACCAGTTCTTAGCTTTACATAAAAGAAATTAAGCATCAAAATATATTTTGTTATATATAATATATAATATGGAATAACTAGCACAAATACTCCAACAGGAAGTTAGAGGAGTTAAGTTAGCTAGGCATTGACTGAAAGCTGAGGCATCCAATGATAATTTCTGTTGGGTTCCATATTTTTTTTATGTTTATCTGCCAATAATTGATATACTGTCATTGACTGACATATCTCTCCCATGATTGTACAGGAATCTAAGCTGAAACTGAGCTGGGTCACCATTTCTAACCAGGACCATCAGCAACCACAGCTACAGAAATGTAACTTTCAAAGCTTGGTTGTTCCTTTAATGTGCTTAAATGTCAGATAAACTTTATGAACTAATATCAGAATATCTTTTCTTAAACCTTGAATTATATATGTGTAGTTTATTTTTCAGTTTTTTTTCCCACTGACAATCATGTTTGAAATTCAATGCTAAATGAGAAGAGCAGATTCACATAGAGTATTGTAGAATATAGTATATATAATGACTTCAAATCAATCAATCAAATCAATCAAAAATACGTTATTTAACCCAAATATGTATAAACTTATGTGCAGTTACAATATATATGAAATTAATCAAATTTTCCTTTAGTAATATTTTTAATAAAACACCTAATTAAATTGTTCTCTTTGCAATTTTGCTTAAAAAACCCAACATAAATTTAAATGTGGGCTTAGTCTTTATGACATTAAAAACAAAATTCATTTTCTGGATTGTGTAGTAGCTGTGGGACTTGCAGCCACCTGCTGGTCCAAACATTAGTTTAGTTTAGCTTTGGATCGGAGTGTCCTCCTACAGAAATGTGCAAATTACCAGTAAAACTACCTTTTAGTGGTTTAATGAGTAAAAGAAACAGTGCTGATAAAGTGTTGTTTACTTTTCCAAAATGTAGGATATGCCCTTGCAATTCAAAAACAGAAAATCAAAAAGGATTTGTTTTTGTTAATTTGATTGTTTATGGCATCACATATTGGACAATTCATTTAAGATACATTATTGCAGCTTTACTTGCATAGTTACAGATTTAAAAAGGCAAAAAACAAATTGTGTATGGAAACGTACAAACAGCTGTTAAGTCAGTCTGACCATTTACTTGTTTTTCTAATTAAAAATCAATGTCCTAAATGAGAACATTACAATAATGTTT
>JAVLVB010000713.1:3382397-3422031 GCA_032876305.1 Orestias chungarensis | reverse complement strand
TATATATATATATATAATTTTATTTATTTATTTTATATATAAAGAGTTATTCATTTGCCCTTATTGCACAAAGAAGAAGCCCCCGGCCCTAAATATTGTAAAATATCCTGTCAAGTTACTCACAAGAGTTCCCCAAGAAGAGACAGATTAAAAAGAGAGTATAGAAACAGATATACAGTGTAGAGGTTGATACTGCAGCAATGTCATAGTTATTTTAGCAAATTTCATGTCATGTGTGCCATTTAGAGGAAATTTAAATTGTAAATCACACGATATGACCATAATTTTTTTCCCCCAAAGCACTCTTTTAAAGATGTCCAAGCATGACCCACATCACCCATACCATCAGAACGCAATAATCTGCGAGGAGGCTCAGCGGCGCCATTTATCTGTCAGGGGGGGAAAGGAATTGTGTTCATTCACATTTATTGATTTGAGACATGAATACAGGACAAAGAGACGGCTGGTGTTTACCTCTGGTGTTCTCAAAGCAGTTCTCGCAGTGCACCTTACGCTTGTAGAGCCATATGCTGTCCCCGGCTTTCATATAACTGAGAGAGCCATTGCAGATGTCACACTGCCAAAACAAACAGATGCTTAAATGAAGGAAGATAATCATGCTTAGCACACACAGCGGCATAGCTTATGACTGTTAATATCCGACTTCTTTTGGATAAATGTCCCTAAGCATATTAACGCAAGGATTTCAAAGCTGCTTCAAATACACTGTGCAGATGGGATCGTGCCATAGGAAGATTTAAGTGATCTATCTCAGATATTCTAAATATCCCGAAAGGAAGTGTTCTGGATTTACATGCGTCCCCCATGCGCTTCATAAACCTAAAATCTAAAGCTAGTATTTACAGTAACTAAGAACATTTTTGTATTTATTGTAATGTATGGATAATCCTTATGATTTTTTTATCTGTTAAGTAGGACAAGATGTTGTTATCCCAATGGATACCTAAGGCACCGACGAGACACATGCATTAAGCACCATTGAAGTCAGAGTGATACATGGACATTCAGTTTCATTTCATTTTGTTTTTCATCCATCTTACCATCAACCCATGACCGATTTTGGACAAAAATATCTCCACAGCATAACTATAACTCCCCTCTGTTTAATTATAGGAACGGTGTGCTTAGGTTGATGTCCATTGCTAGATTTACATCACACAAAGTATTTCAAATGAAGGTTAAAATCCAATTTTTCTTCTAACCAGAGAGCTTTCCTTCACATTTTTTGCTGCAATTCTTCCATGGCTTTTGGCAAAAAAAAATAATAAAAGAAAAAAACTTAAAAAAAATTATAATATAATGGGATCCATCCATAACTAACCAATACGAGTGTTGATAGCGGATTGGGGAGCTCTGCAGACTTATTGGGGGCTTCACTTATCTAATAATCTCGTTAAGTAGCCAGTCAAATTAGGTGGATGAACTTGTCTTGGATTTTTTTTTTTTGCTTTTGTTGCAAAACTATTATTTATTCCCAGATTAAATTACACATAGAAGGACTGTATTAACTCAATAATAGTAAATGTGTTTTAATTACATTTCATTTGTTGGTTCCAGAGTAAATCAGGGGGAAAAAAATTAAGTCCCGCCTTTTCTGATCTGATCTACTTAAAAACCCTTTAGCATTACTATCCATACTACCCTATTACACAGCAATTTTATTAAAAATAACATTGTCGCTTGTGGTTGTAAGATAACAAAATGCGAATGGTTTCATGGATTTGAAAAAGACTTTTTATAAGTGGCTCAGAAAATATAAAGCTAAGAACGTTCAAAAACAAATGGCTCACTTTAAAGCAGCTGGCATGGCAGTTGATCTTCATGTCGTCCAGGACCATCTTGGCGTCCCCAGTGAAGGGTTTACGGCAGTGCGTGCACAGATCCTTCTCCAGCACAGGCCTACTTCTGGTTTTATAGTCGCTGCTGTGTTTGTGCAAACATAGACACAATTAAGGATAAAAAAACAAAAAAAAAAACACGTACCAAGTATATTTTACGCCAGTAGATTACATTTGATAAGTACCTGTATGAGCTGCTGTAGGGATTATCGTCACTGTATGAGCCGTAGCTGTGCATAAAAAACAAACCAAAAAAAAACGCAATGGATTTTTACTAAAGGGATCATTTCTATTTGTTGTATTTTATTTAATAAAAGAAAACTGCAGGTCTTTAACAATATGTCTCTGAATCATCTTAAAAACACATTTAAGCTAAAGAATGGGTGTATAGCTCCAGTCCTTAAAGGAAGCCGTACTGCCGGTTTTATATGTCTGTGCTGATACAAAAATATCTTATAATATTTTAATAATTAAGACCTTTTATTTTATTTTATTTTATTTTTTTGAATGAAAGAGTTTGTTACCTGCGCTTGGAGAACAGTGTTGAAGGGCTTTCATCCCTGGGAAAAAACAGACTAACATGTCAGAATATATTCTTTCATCCGATACTTAAAAGAAAGAAAAAGCCGCTCACCCTTTCCAGCTGGTGGTTGTGATACAGTCCTCCGTGAAATTTGAACTGTTGACATGAAAACAGGTTTAATAACTTACCAATGTCTTAAAAAAAACTGCTCTATTCTATGTATTCGCTGGTCAAGACGTTTCACCTGACAGGAGATGTGATGGCTTTAGGAAGGAGAGAGCCATACAGATCATCCACAGGCCTGTTAGGACAATAACATCGTGAAGAAACATTCATCACAGCTGTAATTCAGACACTGTGATGGCGTGTTACACAAAAATGGAGCGTGGAGGTTTCATCTTACGTTGTGGAGGCTTTTGTTGTGGTTGGTGTCGTTTTGCTGATATTTCTTTAAATCAATATGAGAAAAAACATGTAAATAGACTGTTTAGCATGAATACTTTTGTTATTATTATTATTATTATTATTATTATTATTATTATTATTAATATTACTAGTATTCATCTAACCAATATAATTTATAAAATATATTTTAGTTATATCTTTGCGTATACTCTGACTGTAATTAAAGCATTTATTATGGGCTATATATGCTATATTTCAATGGTTCTTATGATGAGGTCAAATTGTTGTGCAATAAAAACAAAAACAATAAAAAAATTAAAAAAAAAACAGTGATTTAAAAAATCATAATAAGTATCTGGTCAAACCAGATACATTTTGAAAATATCCACAAACTTCTGGCAAAATTCTTGCTTTATATTCGACAGCCGCAAGAGAAATGGTGGCAATTCAACTGGTTGCTTTTGTAACATGGGCAGAAAGTTACGAGAACACCAGATTAAGCAGATTTTATACCAACATGGAAGAAAGAACAAAGATTTCTAGTCAGGTGGATTTAAAATCTCAGAATGCTTTAGGAACTCTCAAGCATGGTGATTGTATCATTGTATCAGTAGGCCTGTTTCCTTCCACAAAGTAAATTAAACAAAGACCTCCATATCTGCCAGCTTTACTTCAAATCTGCAACTACAGGATTATAGGTTTGATAAAAGTGATTGTTTCAACAAGTACTGATCCTATGAAGTGCCCGAAGCTAAACTTTATAAATAATGGTAATAAATAAATCAGTTAAAATGAGCTCAATTCACTATCCAGCCAAAATTAAACCATGATATTGCATTATATTGTAATGCGCATCATATCTTTTAGTTAATCATAAAGCATTGTATCACAGTGTTATGGATCCAGTGTTAATCCAACAGTATCACATTTTATTACAAAATACAGGATAGTATCCAGCTGTCTGATGATGTATTTTATTTCACTATGTATCTTCATATAGTATTGAATTCAATAACATCACCTGATATGGTATCATGTCAGATTATAATGTATCATATAGTTTGGTCTTTTATTGTATAGAAATCTACCATATGATGTCATGTAACGTGCCAATGCAAAGTCATACTGCATTGTATTGTTTCATGTTGCACCGCATATCATATGTTTTTAATATCTAATATTACCAAGAATTGCATTTTATCTGTTACATTGCACAGATAAGCATCATATAATTTTGTATCATAATGCAGCGTATTATATCACCTAACATTATACTGTGTTGTATCATTTTTGTTTAAACATCACATCATATGAAATCTAGGGTAAATTGTGGGATTAGACTTTTAAGGTATCAGATCAAACTTACTTTGGATCAGTGATACTTTTCACCGTCACAGAGTCAACTGTGATCGCAGGTTTTTTGCTACAAAGGAGAACAAAATACATCAGAATGAGCAGAAACTCAAACACTGCATTGTGTTGAAACTATTTCAAATCATTTTAAGCTGTGTGAATGAAAATATCCTTTAAGAGAATAAGTGGTCTAACAAAACTATAACAAAATGTCCAAATTTGTACATCTCCCTGTTTAAAAATATTATAATAATAATTAAACCAACTTATAGACATAAATGTTTTAATGTGCAATTCACCTGTCCGGAGATGTGATGGCTTTAGGCAGGAGGGAGCCATACAGATCATCCACAGGCCTGTTAGGACAATAACATCGTGAAGAAACATTCGTCACAGGTGTAATTCAGACAATGTGATGGCGTGTTACATAAAAAAGGAGCGTGGAGGTTTCATCTTACGTTGTGGAGGCTTTTGTTGTGGGTGGTGTCGTTTTGGTGTCAATCCTTTAAATCAATATGAGAAAAGACATGTAAATAGACTGCCCAGCATAAATACTTTTATTAATATTATTATTATTATTATAAATATTACTAGTATTCATCTAACCAATATAATTTCTAAAATATATTTTAGTTATATCTTTACGTATACTCTCACTGTAACTAAAGCATTTATTATGGGCTATTTATGCTATATTTCAATGGTTCTTATGATGAGGTCAAATTGTTGCGCCATAAAAACAAAAACAATAAAACAAAAAACAAAAAACAGTGATTTAAAAAATCATAATAAGTATCTGGTCAAACCAGATACATTTTGAAAATATCCACAAACTTCTGGCAAAATTCTTGCTTCATATTCGACAGCCGCAAGAGAAATGGTGGCAATTCAACTGGTTGCTTTTGTGACATGGGCAGGAAGTTACGAGAACACCAGATTAAGCAGATTTTATACCGCCATGGAAGAAAGAACAAAGATTTCTAGTCAGGTGGATTTAAAATCTCAGAATGCTTTAGGAACTCTCAAGCATGGTGATTGTATCATTGTATCAGTAGGCCTGTTTCCTTCCACAAAGTAAATTAAACAAAGACCTCCATATCTGCCAGCTTTACTTCAAATCTGCAACTACAGGATTATAGGTTTGATAAAAGTGATTGTTTCAACAAGTACTGATCCTATGAAGTGCCCGAAGCTAAACTTTATAAATAATGGTAATAAATAAATCAGTTAAAATGAGCTCAATTCGCTATCCAGCCAAAATTAAACCATGATATTGCATTATATTGTAATACGCAGCATATCTTTTAGATTATCATAAAGCTTTTGTATCACGGTGTTATGGATCCAGTGTTAATCCAACAGTATCACATTTTATTACAGAATACAAGATAGTATCCAGCTGCCTGATGATGTATTTTATTTCACTATATATCTTCATATAGTATTGAATTCAATAACATCACCTGATATGGTATCATGTCAGATTATGTTGTATCATATAGTTTGGTCTTTTATTGTCATGTAACGTGCCAATGCAATGTCATACTGCATTGTATTGTTGCATGTTGCACCGCATATTCACATATGTTTTTAATATCTAATATTACCAAGAATTGCATTTTATCTGTTACATTGCACAGATAAGTATCATATAATTTTGTATCATGATGCAGCGTATTATATCACCTAACATTATACTGTGTTGTCTCATTTTTGTTTAAACATCACATCATATGAAATCTAGGGTAAATTGTGGGATTAGACTTTTAAGGTATCAGATCAAACTTACTTTGGATCAGTGATACTTTTCACCGTCACAGAGTCAACTGTGATCGCAGGTTTTTTGCTACAAAGGAGAACAAAATACATCAGAATGAGCAGAAACTCAAACACTGCATTGTGTTGAAACTATTTCAGATCATTTTAAGCTGAGTGAATGAAAATATCCTTTAAGAGAATAAGTGGTCTGACAAAACTATAACAAAATGTCCAAATTTGTACATCTCCCTGTTTAAAAATATTATTATAATAATTTAACCAATTTATAGTCATAAATGTTTTAATGTGCAATTCACCTGTCAGGAGATGTGATGGCTTTAGGAAGGAGGGAGCCATACAGATCATCCACAGGCCTGTTAGGACAATAACATGGTGAAGAAACCTTCGTCACAGCTGTAATTCAGACAATGTGATGGCGTGTTACATATAAAAGGAGCATGGAGGTTTCATCTTACGTTGTGGAGGCTTTTGTTGTGGGTGTTGTTGTTTTTGTGTAATTTCTTTAAATCAATATGAGAAAAAACATGTAAATAGACTGTCTGGCATAAAAATATATTAATTATTATTATTATTATTAATATCAATATTATTAACAGTACTAGTATTCATCTAACCAATATAATTTATAAAATATATTTAAGTTAGATCTTTACGTATACTCTTGCTGTAATTAAACCATTTATTATGGGTTTTAACATACTATATTTCATTGGTTATTATAATAAGGTCAAAAGACAAACAGTGATTTTAAAAAATCATAATAAGTTCATCTGACTGGAATTTGAACATTGATTTTCTGTAAAAAATTACAAATACAGGCTAATTTAAATAGATTAATAGCTGTTTAAAGATTTTCTAGCCAATTATGGACAAACCAGATACACTTAAATATCCACAAACTTTAATATAATATAATATTATATTACATTATATTATATTACATTATATTACATTATATTACATTATATTATATTATATTACATTACATTATATTATATTATATTATAGAAGGCTCTGGGGTCAATTCTTGAGTCTTTCTGCATGGAGTTTGCATGCATGGGTTCTCTCCGGGTACTCCGGCTTCTCCCACAGTCCAAAAACATGACTGTTGGGCTGATTGGGCACTCTAAATTGTCCTTAGGTGTGATTGTACATATGTTTGGTCGTTTGTCCTGTATGTTTCTGTGTTGCCCTGCGATGGACTGGTGACCTGTCCAGGGTGTAACCCTGCCTCTCGCCCATTGTAAGCTAGATATAGACACCTTCAGACCCCCGCGACTCCACAAGGATAAGCGGGTTAGATAATGGATGGATAATATAGCATTTTCATTTGTTCCATTCCACTGTACTTGAACATGTTGGAATTATCCTATTGTATTATATATGATATTTTATATTTGATAATAATGTAAAATATAACATTTGAAGGTATTGCATCACATTAACCCATAGGTCATGGCATCAAATTGTATCATATAATTTAGCATTGCATCAGAGTATTATGGATCAAATGTTGTTGTACAGTACCATATCTTAGTACAGAATAAAAGATACTAAGCATCCTGCTGCATCACACCTGGATGTATCGTCTGATATTCGAACAAATCCTATTTCGCTGTATTAAATTAAGATGCTTCATATGAGGTTCTGTCACAGTGAAATGTATTGAAACATATTAAGTTGAATTGCATCACATCGTTAAGTACCGTATCATGTCATTTAGTGTTGGACCAAATGACGCTGTCTTATATTTTGTAGAAATCTACCATTTTAACGTCTCATGTCATGTAGCGTAGCATTCCAACATGATAATGTATTGTTTTGCTTCATGTTGCACTACATCTTTATATGTATATTTTATATTTGTATGTATTATATGAATTCACAGTCTACTCAGTATTTTCCCATCTTATTTTTTATTTTTTTTTGCAAAGCTAAATAGCATCACATCACGTGAAGTTGCTTCAATTTAAGGGAAGTTTAAGGGATTCCATTTTTTTAAAGTACGTGATTAAACTTACTTTGGATCACTATTGGTTTTTACAGTCACACTCTCATTTGTAATCACGGTCTTGTTGCTACAAAGGAGAACAAAATACATGGGAATAAGTATAAACCCAAACACTTGATTGTGTTAAAAAAATTCCAAACCATTTCAAGCTTCGTGAATTAAAATATCACCTAGTTTGAGAATCATCCTTCTGGGTCGCGGGGGTTAGTGAGTTGAAAAGTTGATCATCTGCACTGCATGAAAAAATATCAAAGGTATAATATTATTGAGAAGGTAGGCTACAAATTACAAACATGGCCCAAATTAAGAACTTTAAATCTTACTCATTAGTGCTGGTAATGGTCGGCTTTGTTGTCTTGGTTGGTGAGTAGCTTGAGTACTGTGACCTGGGCGGGAGAAAAAATGATAATTGACCCTCATTTTCATTTAAAATGTTTTATATCTGCACAGACTGTAGAGGAACCTGGTTTCATATGCATAATTTTAATGCTATTGATAAATTTTGGTTGTTAATAAACAAAAATGTGTTTTTCAAAGGACTAATTGGTATGTAAAAAAGATTGGTTTTAGTGCCATTGGTACAGCTTTTAAAACCTGCATGGATGCTATTTCTATTGTCAGACACTAATTTGTAACAGGAGATTTCAAATACTGAAGTATAAAAAACAAACAACATAATGTGTATGGTTTATATTATGTTAATATTACACTATATTTTAATATTATTTGATATATTTTATCCATATATGATTAAACAGATTTTTACCCTTTGCTTGAGGATTTGACGCGCTCCGTGAATGTCTCGGTTTTGGTGGATTTGCTCACAGTAGACCTGTGTAGAGAGAGAATTTCACGAGTCACGATGATGTAAAATAGATATAAAACGTATTTAATATAACGATTAAACACATAATATGGTCTCATATCTGTTTTTATTTCCTACTTGACACTTTGGGCGGTGGTGATGGTGGTCTCAGTCGTGGGCTCTTTGGTCACGGTTGTGGTTTTAGTGCTAAAAGGAGAAATAAATAAATAAAGATAAATAATTTAATGCCTTTCTAAAATTTTTTTTAGGTTAATTATATGTGATCATTTAGCAGTAATAAAACATGTAGCCTAAGGTCAAATGGTTTCTCATTTTATAATGTCAAAGTAAAACACTGTAATGTAAAATACCTTAAACAAAACGAAAAACATATTTTTTATGCAGTAGCACACGCAAACTCAAAAATTAATACGTTAATTTGAATACAGTCATATGGTTGGGATTAAAATATTGTTGAGAGATAACTGTATTTGGTGAAATCAATAGAACTCTAGACCTGCTTAACAATGCATGTCCATAAATGCACCAGAAGTTGTTTGATGAAGTTGATAAAATTGCCACCAAATTTTTCTATTTGTACTGCATGAGCCTGCTTTATATATAAAAAAGTACTTTTTAAGAATCGACTCTTGTAAAAATTCCCCAGGGAGATTTTTGCAGCACAACAATGCATTTTTTTGCCACATCAGAATTTTAAACCATTTCTGCCATGCCATTAGGACCTGCTGACCCAAGTTACCATGCTGGGTAATTCCCTAATAATCAAAGAAATAGTTTAAAACTATTGGAAATGTGACTAAGAGGGCTGGACAATAAGCTTATTTTTCTGACACACACAACATGGAGGATGGCGAGGAAGGGAAAAATAACAAATCTCCGAACCCCAGTGTTGGAGAACAGCTGCAGTTTTTCAGTGTGGGATGATGCTTGTGGCAAAAAATTTATTTAACTGTAGGGTTACACACCTTTCCTAAGACAGTAAATAATTCCACAGTTTGTGATAAAAAAAGCAGCACTTACGTGTAGGAAGTGTCTGTGTTCCCACTGGAGTATCTGGTGATATAAAAAAACAAAAGGGTTATTCAATGCATTTAATATGCATAGAAAATATACATTCATAAGGACCCAAAATGTACCTCTTTGTGTAGTAAGACGGTGTCCTGCCGGTAGAAGACAAGTACACTTTAGCCACAGCTCTACATTAATAATACCACTACTAATATTAATAATTATAATATACTATTATAATAAATAAAAGAAGAAAAAAAAGAAGAAAAAGAATAAGAAGATTTTTTTAAATGTTTACTTTGACCCTTAATCTTTTAACACGACTAACAATATAAACACTGTTAAAAAACAACAAATCTTACACGAGGAACATCTCAAAATGACTTAAATAAGGGGCTTTTTATATCTAAACACTCGCTTAGCAGGCATATTAGATCAGATTAAAACTGCAGAGAGCTCACTCTATCTCTACTGGCTCTGTGGAAGCAAAACTGGTGTTGAACTTCCACAGAACCAAAGCATCAAGAAGAAGATTTTTTTATTTTTTTTTATTTTTTTAACTAAACATTTATTTACAATTATAAAAATGCACAAACAAACAGTTAAATAACACAAGATATCACATCAGGACACACTTACAGAAATTAAATAAGGTGCTTGTTGAATATCAGTTATCCCTGAGTGGATATTTTGCATAATATTCCATTGAAACCCCATATTTGCAGGAAATTTTTTATTTTCCCATTGGCTCTGTGGAAGCAAAACTCCAACCTCACTCTGGCTCAAGAAGACGAAGAAGAAGAAAAAGAAAAAGAAAAAGAAAAAGAAAAAGAAAAAGAAAAAGAAAAAGAAAAAGAAAAAGAAAAAGAAAAAGAAAAAGAAAAAGAAAAAGAAAAAGAAAAAGAAAAAGAAAAAGAAAAAGAAAAAGAAAAAGAAAAAGAAAAAGAAATGGTACTAACGTGGTTTTCAGGTCCTCTTTACTCCCGCTGAACCTACAGTGACACACATATGTTAGAGCTCTTGTTGCAATCTGTTCGGGTATTTCTATCTGTGGAAACCTTTTTTGAGAAACAACTTTACCTCTGAGTGAGAGCGCTCACTGATCTGGATGAACTTTTTGGTTTAGCAGTGGTCTGTGACTCAGGTTCTGCATTACTACAGAGATTCAAAAGAAAATGCTGCACTTATAAAACAAAAAACGACAGAAATAACACCAAGATTACCCTCCTTCTTTTAATTGAGTATCCTAACTTCTGATGACGTTTGTTTTTACCTCCCGGTAGTTTCGTTGGTTTTGACTTGACTCAGCACGGTTTTGCCAAAGTTTGGGTCCTTGCTGTGAGACGACAAAAGAAAATTTACATGTCGTTTCAACCATGCAGTTATGAGTCAACACTGGGACTCGCAAAAGGAATGCGAGTGTGTCTGAAGGTGCGCTGGCAACAGGTTTCTCTTGTCTGTACAGCCCAACCTCAGGGGCGTGAGCCGCCCTGCACTCAATATCTGCATTTTGACCCTGTCTACTTACTCGACAGGCTCGTCTTCATCGTCGGTTTTCCGGATCCAGCTGTTGTCCTTCAGCAGGGAGGTTTTCTTCTTGCTGTCTTCGACTGCCTGGGTCTTGGCTGCAAACGCACAAAACAGAAAAGTCTATTGTCGCTCAATATCATTATGTCTGTTTAATGCCCATTTGATTGAACAGACTGCGCTGGTGACAAGGAAGAAACTTCTACCACAGTAAAAAAAAAAAACTTTCTTTCATCATTTCTTAATATATTTGTATTTTTTAGAGATAAACTATAATCAGTATCAAGGGATCATCCCTTCCTTCATACCATTCTACAATCTGAAGTCTTTCTAAGGCGATACCGGAGTAAGCAAAGTAATCCGAAGCTGACCGTCCCCCACCCGTTGCTAGGCCAGTGGTCTTTTTCAGTTGTTTTGAAACATTTCTGTACAGGAAAAACCCAGTTATGATGTGGAATTTCAAGGAGCTTCACCTTTCAATTGTGTTGATGTCAGCCTGTTTTGAAACTACGGCTGCTAAGCTATTAGCAGAGTTTTCTTTTGAAAAGGCAACTACAGGCAGACTTACTATCCAATTAATTATCAACAATTGTTTAAAAGAGAGGAAATATGAAAAATATTTAAAAGTAATACATCAAAAAAGTATAATTATTTTGAAGAGAAGCTTCAAAATAATGAGTACATTACTGCGGACTCATACATTTTAAACATAATCACTCGGATTCTGCTCTCTCACCCCTTCACCATGGGGGTGGGTAGTTCAAGCCCAGGAGCTTGAGGTCTCCTTGCTGTATCTTGGCTGCTCCTATGAGTGCACTCTTCTAGACTAATATATCCAATGTTCCTCCAGGTATCTGTTAGAGCTGCTCAAATGTTGAGGTCACCTCCCCAAGTGCTCAGACGACCACTAATACTGTCTTCCCCTGCCAGGTGTTTGTCGCTAGTCTCCGATTCCTTGAGATGTCTCCAGTTTCCATTGTTTGGGATTGTCATGTTGATAAAAACAGTTTTCCCCTGCTACTTATCAATCATCTCAGTATCTTGCTGCCTGTTCATTACCACTTTGTTCGTTTGAATCTGGACATCCTATTATTTCTCCAACATCTTGGGAGGTGATTTCCATCCGTGCTTGGTACCCGAATTCTCTCAACTGTCTTTACCAACACATACAGTAACATTCATGTACTCTCTCGTAAAGTCTCTATTTGTGAAAGCAAGTTTTGAATGAATGAACAGTATGTTGATAGATTTTCAGGTTAGATAAGGCTGTTGAAATGACAGCTTCTTTGCTCTCTTTATGCTTTGACGTAGGCAGTTTGCCAGTACTTGTCTATCCTAAAGACGAGAGACTTTATGAGCTGTAGTCTTCAAAATATGAGATTCTATTATTATTATTATTGGACAACTTTGCTGTTTGATAAGAAATACTTGGATAGACTAAAGATGACCTCAATATTTTTCATTGTGGGGAAATCATCTGTATGTTTTCTCCCCAAAAACTACTTCCCTTACTCTGGTTCCTTATATGTAAAACACTATGAGAACATATTTAAAAAAAATTTTTAAAATAGTCTTTAAATGTTTCAGATCTTACAAAATACTATTTATATCATACAAAAATTGGCAGAGTGAATCAAAAAAGCTGTTTTCAAATTACTTTTTCACTAATTAAGGTGAAAAAAGTAAATGTACCTGGTCATTTGAGAAAAGTTAATATTTCCATACACCCAAAAGCGAATTGCGCCACATGTCGAAAGCATGTGTCATCAAATGTTTGCAGTAATTAGGAGTCCTTTACATCACCGTGGAGAAATTGTTGCACAATCTTATGTCAAAATTTTTTTTTTAAAGGCTTATTCGCTATAAACTGGCTGATGAAGGTTATTCCACAGCATATCCATGGAATTATGATGGTATGGTTAGGATCAAGTTCTCCTTTGTTAACCACATTTATCTCTATACTTTCTTAATGAAAACAAAATACATTGTGCCATCAATTTGACCAAGTTGTTTAGGTACTAAAGCAACAAAGCAACTCCCAGTCATCACATTGCCAACACATTGTTTGACTAGAGACAGGAAGTTCTGGTTCTGATATACCGTGTAACCCTTATATCAAATGTAACAGCATATACAACTCAACAAAACGGCATCTTGTCCATTCAAAAAACAAGCTCTGAGAAATACAAAATATTGTTAGGATTTTTGTTTTCCTTTTTTTTTTGGTTATTGTGAGACTTACACCAACTTTAGATGTTGTTGTAGGTTATTTGATGTATGATTCATTGGTGTGGGGAAGGCAAGAGAAAGGTTTCAGTACATTTCAGCATTTTTTTTTATTTGCAGAGGAGGGATCTAATTAATCAAACCAAGAATATGTGACTAATTTTATAATGTGATTTTCTGGATGTTGTGAATAATTGCATACAGTAGTTTTGCAAAGAGTAGTTTCGATGTTTCTCTTATTATTCATAACAATGTTAATACTTACAAACTGAGTAGGAGCTCATTTTGGACTCTCACCTGAAAAATAACAGAGCAGAACAAGCAGCACATTAAATGGACAGTAGGTGGCCCTGCAGCCTTTGAATATAATGACAAATCACCTATTTGAACCCTAACACGATCTAAATGAACCGGAAAACTGAAACCTGCATATTTGTGTCATTTTTTTGTCTGCGCCTTATATCACTGGACCTGGTGTTGGGTTTATCGCTGCACCTTCAGTCCAGATTCAGTGATTAAGCCAATAAACTGGTTTGTCTTGATCTGTGCCCACATGTGAACACACCCACCCTCCACAATCCTCCTTTCCCAAACACACCATTGTCATCAAAAAAAAAAGGGGGATTACAGTAACCTGTCAAAACATTATAGATACCACTGAAGAATCACAAAAGCAGATATACTCTTAAAAAGGTAATTGTTTTGAGCACCACTAAATCACTGTTTCTTTTCGAAAGGTTTCTATGTTTTATGCTTAATCTGTACCTAATCCTCTAAATTAATCTTGCAACAACAAATACATAAATAAAATTACAATGCAGCAAAAGCACGTTCCAATACGATGTAATTCATTTGTGGTTTCCTTTATTTGTACCCCTTGAATATCAAACAGTTCAGCACGATTAAATTACTGCTTTCACTATACCCCATGGAAAACGTTTGAGATTTCATTGCGCCAGTCAGAGCTATGACATTTTTTAACAATTAGACGAATAACTATCAATTATATTGCGTCACTGTGATTGTTTCAGTGTGTCCAGCCTGATTAGAGCGACTCGAGAGACGTGGATTCATTCTTTTAAAGGGACGAGGATACACAAACTAAAACTGCTTTCACATAAAGAATGCTATCAGCCTCTCACAGCACATACAACTGAAAGGATGTTTTTGTTTTTATGTCAAAAGAAGCTTGTTGCCGGCAGAATGCTTGTAATTGCAACGTGAGCACGCTCAGCATCACCGTAAGATTGAGTTGGCAAAAAGAAGAAGAGAAGGTTTAGGGTTAGTGTATCTGTCCAAATTAAAGCAAAAAATATTTTGTTTTCTTTTTTTAGATCGTTTTTTTTAGCCTGTTAAAATTCAAACAATAAAGAAAAATCACATAATTGTAGAGTAATTGATTATGACAGAAAACATTGTGCATACCTATGGAGATAGCTCTGTTCCTGGGTTTCAAAGGTAAACTCCTCGCTCCAGCTCAGGTCTGAACACCTGTCTATCACTCTACACCGCACAGTCACACCTTTGTCGCTCCTTCTGCTTTTAACCTGAAGGGGATGCCACCCTGGGGAGGGGCCTGACTGAGCATTCAAAGAAACAAGTTTTAGCTTTTCATGTCACTTTACACGTCTCTTCCGCCATCGTCATAGTTTCCCTCTTAATGATCCGTTTCTGCCCGTGCGCTGAGTAATAATGGAACTGGGCGGAGTGCTGAAATACCTGCTCCCCAGCTTTGGCTTTGTTTGTCTTTCTAACATGGTCTGGAAGTGATCAGGTCAGGCCCTATTAAACTCTAATCTCTGTAGTATTTTCATCATAATACGCTGACGGAAAAGTAAAGTTTCATGAATGCTTTTCGCACAGCAACACAATTAGGTGCCAGTGTCTTGTTGAACTCTTCATTTCACCGCATTGTAGCGAGACGAGACTTTGTACTTTACTCACTGGAGCTCATAAAAGTACTACGGAGCTTGTGTACCTCCACAAAACTGGCCTTCAAGGAAGCGAGACAAGAAGAAAGCTATCGATGAAAAACAGCTTTAAGAAGCCAAGTGTACACACAATAAAAGTACAGATAACCATCATCAGTATCTCTTATCCAAACTTGAACCTTAGAGGTTACTTTAAAAATACTAGAAGTGAAGATAAAGTAACGCAAGCCTCCTCTGAAAAGCATAAACACCCCAATGAATTATTGTGATGGGTGCATCATGCTGCGGGGATGCTTATCTTCAGTTAATCAGAGCTGATGGAGCTAAATGCTAACTTGGACGGTGAAGAGCAGAATTCATTGGGCTTAAAAGTATTACCAACCAAGCAGGATGTTCACATATTTTGACCGGTTCCTTATCAGGTGTATTTATCAAAGTCTGAGAAAACTCAGACTGTGGGTGAGTGAAAACGTTTGCCTTTGGGTGTGTCATGTTCTGGGTGTTCAGAGGTATGACAGCCACTTTCATACCTAGCTTGGGTGTGGCGGCCTGTCGCTGATAGGTGAGCCCCTCCCAGTCCTTGACAGTAAAGATGGAATGCAGACGGGCCTGGAATGACATAACAATTGAGGTGAGTATCCAGAACCAGTTGAAAGTTTTTTGTTTTGCGGTTTTACATTTTAGACAACCATTGATAAACCTTTTAAAAAGGAAAATATCTCATCAATCATTTTCCTTTAAGGTTTTTTGAATATTTATGGACTAGGCTTTAAATTAAATTAATATTAAAGTTTTCTCTGCTCTTCACCTTCTACAAACATTAACAATATTCAAACTGTCTATGAGGGCCTGTCATAAAAACAAACAAAAACATACAGCATAACCCAGAATAAAGACTAAATGAATGGTAAGGCAACTCACTCGTAACAGATTATACTGTCAGACGCTCAAGGAACCAGAGTTGTGTGAAAATTTTTGCTGCAATGGTGAGTGAAGGCCTTCTTTACATCAACACCGCTGCCACAAGACAAAACATGGCTCTTTTTTTTTAACATATCTAAACAATATGTGAAATTTCTCACATGTAATGAAAAAGACAAATTGTGCTCTCAGTATATTTTTTTAGAATATTTTACACAACAGCCACATAAACACATAATTCAAAATACTAATAATAATTACATACAACTTTAGTCTCAGTTAACAATATCTACAAAAAAACTTGCCTCTGTAAAAATGTTAACGTTTTTTATATAAAAACACATCTTAAACTTTAATTGTAAAACATTTTGGAGTTTTTCTTTTGGTTGTTAAATAAAAGATATTTTAACTCTAGATATAATAAAAACAAATACTACATGCATATATCATGCAGGGCATTAGCCCTATATATTATGTAACTTTAATTTTAACATTAATGCTCATTACTGTGTTTAAAAACTCTATATGGAATTTGCAAATTACCCTTAAAATATGTTTAGTAATAATAGAAAGATATTTTCATATAATTTTCCACATTTTTCTTTTTGTTTTAGCAATCGTATTTCAAAATGTCCGTACTTTTTCAAGATATCTTTTAAATTCTCTATTTGAAGGGATGCATTTTAATGTCATAACAACGAAATCATAGCAAATCTGAACAGCTATTTCGAACATGTTTGTTTCCTGTCACAGCAGTAGCAGCACGTTATAAACCTCCCACAGCAGGTTTAATATGGCTCACAGAACACGCCACACTGCCCCCTACTGGCAAAGATACCAAGATCCAACAGGGCAACATGAATCTTTCCAAATAAATAAATACAAGCTAATTAACTTCTCCAGTTCATTTAAAATATTTTAGAACAGTCAGATTTTTACTCAAGCAAAGCTGTGGTGATTTTTACTCTCCTTTGCTGAAACAGTTCTCCTTCAAATAATGAGAATGGTTTCAATATTGTTGTAAAATGTATTTCATAATTTTTCATTTGAAAAAAAAAAAAATCAAACCTACAGTTGCTTTCAGAAGTTAATATCTACTCACCATGCAAATAAATGTAAGTTCATGCATTAAAACTATTCTTTTTTTTCAGGGTGGAACAATTATGCAGAATGAAAACATTTGTTTTATGAAATTAAATTTTACTTTGTTTTTGCTGTAATCCAGACAGTGTCTACATTGTGCATCCTACCATAAACATGTACAGATTACAGAATACCTTACTGAAATCATGAATGCTAAATGCTTTAGTTGTAGATTGACATAAAAAGTTTTATACTAGACAAAGTTATCTTAGATTGAATTGATAACTAGCTGTTCCACCTTCAGCATCAATGAACACAATTAACCATTTGCAGTGGATTAACTGAGGCCCACGTCTGGGGATGGCTGTTGAACATCATCATCATCATCATGCAGAGAAGGATTCATCAGAAAATGAAAATTAAGGACAACAAATATACAGCAAGTGTCTTCAGTCAGAGGCTTCTTCAGATGCACTGTAATTCATAACATGTTTAAATCATAAAAGTTACAACCACATTTAATATCCATTTGGTATCAATAAAGTATTTTTGAATTGAATTGGATTTTAGATTTTGGCAATAGTTTGGGTGTTTGAGAATGAATATTTCATTATATGTCAGGTTATGGAACCTCAATTTACTCCAGGTATGCATTTGGCCCAAACCCTTTAAAAAATCTCTAGTTTTTCTTTGAAATATTTAGAAATGGACTTACTAGTGTGACTCTAATCATTTTCTGGCAGCATTACTCAAGTGTGCAAATTGAATCACAAATGTGTCTGATCAAGGTAAATATCTGATTAGAACGTATTATTAATAAATGTTCTATTATGATTCCGTCTATGTTCAACACTAATTTCTTGCCTCTAGACGTTAACTTCCCCGTGTAAACAAACGTTCCCAACTTTTTCCAGAACACTACAGGACCCCACTCTCCTGCTATCCAGTTCAGCCACCATTTTTATTTTTATTATTTGTTCTGTTTGGGCTGTAGAGTCACACAAGCTCTCTAGTGCCTCCCTTTGGGAACTTCATTGCCGTTTGTCTTGACCGGCAATCCTGCCTTTGACAACTGTTCCTGGACACAGGAATGTGCTGAATCCAGCCAGTCCAGCAGCTTTGCTGCACAGTGCATGGAATGTGTCGTGTTAGAGAGCCAACTTGGAAGTAGTTTTCACTTTTCTCCTTAACATACTTAGATGTCCACTGGATGGTATCTTGGCTAGACGTCCACAACCACTCAATCAATCTTTGATTTCCTGAGTAGTTTTGTAAAATGGGCTTAAGACTGGTCCAGCGGCCCCGTCTGAAAGTAAAATGAGATACAGCTGAGGGAGAAATCCCCCAGACGGCTCCCCTGCTGATCCTAGTATTAGCCTTGATGGAGGTAAAGCAAGGTTTACCTAGAGCCTGTACCGCTCCTGTCGGCTTTCAACACGTTCCACTTGTGTGTGTGTGTGTGTGTGGGTTACTGCCACTTTCGTCCCTAAACCAAACATCATAGCATCTCTTGGTACAACTTTAGGTATGAAGAAAGACGCAGGGCTGTTACTATGGAAGAGGGCAGAAGGAGGAAAGAAAACCAAGCAGGCAGACAGGCCAGAGTTATAACAGTGCACTGCCTGTTGATTTAGACAGTTCATCCCTGGTTCTTCAGGTTACAATCTTCAGGCCTTCAACTCCAAACACCTCCACTCATCTCCCTCTTTACAACATATGGCAAATTTTACTTTGTTCCACTTTCTTTTGCTCACCTTTTCACAAAATTATACCTCTACCTCAACTGAATCTCTCCCAACAGCTTTCTACTCTCTGTAAAAAGGAAAATGTTTCCTTTCGAAATCATAGTTTACAAAACTGGAGTTCACTTCCAGCCCTCAAGGGTCCTCCTGGCTTTAGTTGTGTCCCCTCTTTAAAGGAAAAAACAATTATTGCAAGCATGTATTTTACGTTCCACTGTGTCCCATTGGGGACCCCGTGACAAAAAAAAGGGAAAGCATGAAGTACAGGGACCGATGACGACTGAGGTTGGAAACCACTGGTCTGTTTTATTCTGTCTGACTAACGAGAAAGCGCTATTTTTGTATTTTAAGATGTTCTTTATGCTAAAGCTCTTAAAGTTCAAGATAAGTCTTAAAAGCCGTTTTTGACATGTTCCTGACGTGTATAGAAGTAATAATGAATATAACTTAAATATTTAAATATAGTAAAATACATAAATAAATTAAATAAATGCACATCTTTTGTGCATTTATTCAGCCAGTTTATTATAAAGCTATGAACTGCAATGCATGTGTGAACAAATGATTATAACGGTGGACTTTACAACTGAGATATAATAAATAACATCCGTCTTTGCGTTTCCCATCTGCCTCGCTTCCTAAATCTGGGTAAAACAATTGAATTTTGTCTCATGTTAGATATATTCTTGTTTGTAGTCCGATCTGTGACATTATCTTGACCTGCATATTCATCCTCCTTCACAGATCTGCGACAACTAGGTAAAACCAACATACTCTGGATGCTTTTTCAGATTGCACAAACACCACCGAATCAGTCCTTCTCCTTAATAATGAACAGGAAAATACTCCTCTGGGATTCTGACTGTCTTTTGTTTCTAATATTAAAAACTTGAGGTGTATTTTTACCCACCAGTGACTCATGCTGATGCTGAAGCTGATACCCATAGCCTCGCAAGGCTTTCTGAGTTGCTATGAAAGGAAACAATATAGATGGACCTCTCCCCTTGTCATTGGGCCGATGCAACGCTCCGCAGCCAATAAAACAACACGAGCGGCTGCATGCATCTCGGTCCCTCTCCATGCCTCAGCAAATGTAAACGCTATAAGCCTCCTGCCAAAAGGACAAGAAGCCTTATCTCTCTGAGATTTTTTTTTCTTGCTAAATGTGTCTCTACACATTGCAGACATGCATATGCTACATCACGAACATCCCTGCCACATGTTCTTCCCGTACCTGCTGTTTCTGTCTACCTCTGCACCAGAGCGGGTTTTGGCCTTTACTGACATTTTGACTGATGTTATTGAACACCCCCCCTCCCCCTCCCCCTCCCTAGGACAGTACACCTACTTCTTGTGCATCCTTCTGTTACTCCTTGACTGATGGAGATCTAAATTTAATAAGATGCTGCATTGTGCACTTGATTCCAGCAAAGCAATTATTATTATTATTATAAGTTGTATTTAGGTGAAAAATCACGGGGGTTCTAAAATACCGATCAGCGGTGTAAGGAACAGAATAAAACAGTGAGAGCAATACTAAAATGAAAGGGTGGCTACAGCTCTCATGCAAGTGAGGCCGTATCTAAGAGAGTGCATCTGGAATCAAAGTTTTGTCGTAGCAGATTTGTAACCAGGGAAGGGTATACAGTACAAGCACTTGACGGGGATCTTGTTGGCTATCAAGTAGATTAGAAAATGCTGAGGCATATAAAATCGAAATATTCTCAACAGAATCCTACCTTGTTTTCTAAGGTCATATGGACAACAGACACCTCAAACACTATCATGTGAGGCAAAACTAAAGGCGTACCTGACGCCTTGATTTTTCTAATGCTGTCTGTCTCGCGTACATTTGTGCCACTTTGATATCCTTTTTCTTATTGTCTTCTATGTTATACGCAAAAGGAAATACCTTAATAGTCCATGCAGGGCCCAGAGCGGTGTATCCCAGGACACTATAGATATAAGACAAACCGCTCTTCCATATAGCTATTGCTTAAAAAAAAAAAACCTGCATTTCAGGTCATGCTTAAAATGTTTTTGATATTACAATGACGTCATGTGATTTTCTCATCACGTTGTGCCCAAACATCAACAAAAAGCTGCGGGTGCAAGGGAGACAAGAGAGAGCAAGAATTATGGCGAAGGTCAATGTTTCCTGCTGATTTTGACCTTGCATAATTAGCTGGAGCCACGTTTAAACTTATTGTGACTCGTTCTCAAACCATTACTGAGGCATTCCTAACCCGGGCTGGGAGCGGCATATTGAAGCTGGCTTCCATTTACTCCAGTTTACACATCTGGAGTGAATTTAAGCATTTGATATCGTTACTTTAGACATCAAATAAAAATCACCCAAATCAGGTAACAGCATTTTAAGAAATCGGTCACAGTTTATGTAAGACGTCTTGTCTGTGGGAAAAGGATTTGCTGCTGCGTTATTTTGTAGCCTGCAGTGTGTTTTGGTGGTTGACAAAACATGAGAGAAACAGAGCTGACGCAGGGAACACGCTGTGGTGTTCTAACTTATATACATTTCCTAGTGTATATATAGGTTGACTTGACTATATATTTTTTTTACTTTTATATGCTAAAACAACCAAAAAATTTCACATCATGTCTTATGATCAAACAATCCATCCATCCAGTTTCCAACCTGCTTTTCCTTCTGCGGTTGCGAGGGTGTGCTGGAAGTCATGAGTTGAGATGTAAGGGGGTTCATCCATTAACAAGTAGCCGGTCCATCCCAGGGCAACACAGAGGCATCAAACAAACCCTCACACCTAAAAACAATTTGGAGAATCCAATTAACTGAGCAGAAGTGGGTTTTTTTGGACTGCGTTAGGAGGAAACCGGAGTGCCCGGAGAGAACCCACTCATGCAAAGGGAGAACAAACTCCTTGCAGAAGGGAGCAGCCTCAGTCACATTTGTATTTGATCAGGAGGAACTAAAATAAACCACTCTAAGTGTAATATATCAATGTAAAATCACACAATTGTTAGTTTTTAAATGTTTCAATTGCAAAAACTTTACTTGTTTATATATATAATTACATATAATAATTTAAACAGAATGATAAGCAAAGGTAGGTATTTGTCAGCACAGACTGATTTTGCCATGTGAAAATCTCCCAGCATGCCAGAGACGCAGCGCTGAGGCTGGGAGGGGCGAGGATGGAGCTAAGATGGCAGCCCTGCTGAGGGTGCTGCCTCTCCGGGGTCGACGCGCATTCAGGGAGCGGATGAAACCGAAACACGACAGCCTTACTCCTGAGGACTTTCGTTTCGTCTGTTCTCCCGCTGGGTCGTCTTGCCGGGCTCTGAGCGGCTCTGCCTGCGGGAGGAGAGCGACGCGGTGACGCAGCGCCGTGTCCCGTCCGTCCGTCCGTCGGAGACGCTCCTGTTCTGCGTCCGTACAACAGGCGAGCACCAGCGGATGCTAGCTTTCGGCGTTTCTCTGCAGCTCGACGCTGATGGGTGGATGCTGTTACCCGGCGGTGTGATTTATGCATTGTTCCGCTGAACGATGATGTGTGCCGCAGCGGCCGCCGCCGGCGGAGGGGGGATCCTGCCCTCGCTTTCGCCGACCATGGGGATGGGTGTCAGGGTCATATCTGGAGCGGGAGCCGATCTCGGCACTGTCGGTTCGGGTATGGGTTCTTCTCTGACTCTCGGAGCCCAGTCGGATTGTCGGACTCGGTACCAGCTTTTGCTCTCGGGACGAGTCCTGGCGGAAAGATACAGACGGATCTATACCACCGCCATCAGCGATAAGGAGCAGGGGATGAACCAGGGGCGGTGAGTTGTCGCCGGCGGATCACAGAGACACGGAGCCGCTCTGTCAGTTGAACGGCTAACGGGGCTAACGGCTAGCTTTAACGGCTAGCTTTAACCCTTTCACAGCAGCGTTAAACATTACAAAACGCAAAAGCATACATTAGTCAGATTTGTAACAATGCGCAGTGGTTCATGTACAAGCGAGCATGCTAGGTAGTCAGTTATTCACCCGCGGAGTGATTTCAGTTGATAATTTTGTGTGACTTCCTTAGCTTGACGGTGCAACTCCCAGCTAACATAAGGTTGCTTTCACCTTTTTTTTTTTATTCTCTTAATTTTTAACACATGAAACAAAAAACTAAAGTTTTACATTTTTTGGGGGGGTAAAACATTTTTTTTTAAAGAATAAAAACTAATAAATACAGTTATTAGGGTCCAATACGTGGGGAAAGAAAGATATTTAGCTAGCTAGCTGGCTAGCTATCTGGCTGTCATTACAGCAGATTGTCAGTTTGTTTTGGACAGCGGGTGACACCCTACTCCACGTAAACACACCCATCCCTCGCCTTCATTTTCTTTTACCAAACATGTTACGAATCTATCACATTTCGATTGACAACATGCGTTTATTTAGACGTGTAGCGTCGCTGTGTGAGTCGCTTTAGGCCCGACAGCGTCCCTGTAAGCCAGCTAACAAATGTCGGCATCAGCCCCTTGTTTTTTGAACGTTACCTAAACATGAAATTGTGTTTATTGCATGTAAACAAGACAAATGGGCTTGTAACTGCGCGTTTAGGTGGACGTTTTGCTGTCAGCTGGATAAACTCTTTTCTGTAGTCAGCCAGATTTGTTTGGTTTGATAAACATGATGCTCCCTCAAAAGTCATGCAACTACTCTCTAATCTTGCACTCAGGAAATGAATAAACAACCAGAGGTAATACTTACATTTTTACTGGTGTGTCAATCTCGGTACTCCTGATTGCTTTGCTCCTAAGAACATGTGAGAACATGAACATAAATGAAAATCTTATGTTATTTAGGGGGAGGGTTGATATTAATCCACTTTTGTGTTATTAGGGTTAATAAGACTGAGTTTTAATGGATGACGTGAGTTAGAGCTCAGGGGGGTGGGGGGCTGATAGATTGTAATTGAAGCCAAAATCCTGTTTTTTCGAACAATGACATCCACTGAACACGCTTGGACTGGGTTTTTAGGATTTTCAGACAAATATCTGTGGGTTATGATATCACAAAGTTTTAGTGCAATATACTTGTTCAAATATAACATAGCATGTTAATCTTTACCGGTCATACCAATGTTGAATGTGTCGTTTTGATTCTGATATGTAGGAAAAAGTAAGTATTACATAATAATCATTACTTATATAAATTGCAAACGGACTTAATTAATATTGTCCTTTTCAAGACATTCTGACCACTCAATGCTCCTTACATTCAGCCAGTTACACTCACTGACATGCAAACACCTTGTGGTTTAGTATCCTTACCAGATGTACAAAGAAGTGAATGTAGGAGTGACCCTGCTGTTCTTTTTTTTTTTTTTTGGGCAGCTGACTAGACGTGTGCTGGAAAGGAACAGTGCTGCTAAAGTCGGCACTACAAATAGCTGGGGGGGGGACTCTAGTCATTCCAGCACTTTCTTTTGTTATTAAAAGGTTTCTGTGGGGCTGTTAACATAAACTATGGTGGTTTTCAAAGTATTTTTCTTTTTTTTAAAACCTTGAAACGACTACCGCCGACGTCATTTTTTTGACAAGAACTCTTGTTAAAACACATATTTCTCGGCGTATCCTGTGCATAAACACCTTGAGTTTTTACTGGAGCAACCACCGGTTTAAATAGAGTCATGAAGGAAATGTGTCAACCCGAAAGACCGGGCTAGTTAGTGGTAATGCACATCTTGAACGCCATAAAATGTCACATATACTCTTTAAACGACCTTTTAGGGTCTGTACAATGTGTAGAATGTGCTGAAATGGAATTACTCAGGCAAATACATTCAGTCAGCTCAAGACGTCAAAGCACAGTCCAGAATCTGTGCTGCTCAAGTGCGCTTGGTAATGCAGGTTCAACAAAAAAAAAAAGCAGTAGTCACGCTTAATAAAAAGGACTCTCATTTTTAAACAGCACAAATGGAAACGCTGGATAGGTGTAAATGTGTACCAAAGCAAATGTTGCTGCCCTATTAAGTGTGCCCACATTCTCCTGTTTGGAGTGATATTGGACACACCCTCAGGTTTGATTCGTCTAATTTTTAACGTGACTTTGGGAGAGGACTCGGGGCTAAAGAAAATCTTCCAACATGCTGTGAAAATATACAAAGACATGAGTACTATGGACACAAGCAGTTTGATCTGAAGTATGAATTGCATGTAGGAAGTAATATGTTTATATAATCTTTGTTTTTTCTCTGCACTTCCAGGGGAAAGAAGGCTTTGAGTAAGAAGAAACTTAAAAGGCGACAAAAAGTGAAGTCAAAAGTCAAATCAAGAACAAAGGTAAGAGATCCTTATTATTTCTTTAAACATCGTAATTTAAAAAAATCCCCTGTTTATATATATTTTTTAAATGAGCTTCACCCTGATTGAGTTTTTTTTTCCGTTATCGTTGTTATTGAGCCTCCTAGATAGTTGGAGATGTCGTGATCTATCGATGTCGAAGCCTCACGTCCGTTCGGATAAATCTCTAACGCTTGTTAGGCTCCGCCGAGGCGTCCGAACCGACGCCGTAATTAAAGGCGAATTCGGGTATCTATTGCAGAATCTGTGGATAATTATTTTCATTGGCTTGGAGCGCAGTCAGGTGCACTTAAGCTCCTCCAAACATGAAGCCAGGGAGGTTGAATGTGGAGCACTCGGGGAGGGGCTCTGACTTGCGCGTGATGTGCTGTTGCCAAGCAACCTAATGTGTCTCCACATCTCCACGGCAACAGTTTCCTGCCTCCATCTCCTTCATCGTAAGAAGGAACCAGGTCTGGATTAAAGGATGCCATTGTGTTGTTTTGACCCTAAACCCACCAATTTAGTTTAAACCTAAAATAACGTGAGTTATATTTTAGGGTAGGTTGATTTCTTTTCCCCCAAACTTGTATAAAGACTGTTGCCTATTTTGGCTCCGAAATATTCAGATATGGGAAGATTAAGCTTTAAATATTCTTTTAAGAGGTTTTAGCAAGGCTGGATAGCAGGCAGGCATAATAACTGTGGGTTGCTGTTACTTGGGCGCTGGGCAGTCATTTGTACTCGTCACGCTCATTCTTGCTCCGTCATGCGTCTGACACTGGAGTAGTCGGACAGCAGAGTGGTTTAGAATCTCTTCAGCTACTCGTCCGCTACTGCACTGAAACATGAAAGTAGGGCAAAGAAAGAAAGAAAGAAAAAAGCCCCAAAAAACAAGTTTCTTTGTCAAGTGTTATTTACATTTGTGTGTATTTTTTATTAGACTGATTACATTTGTGTATAATTGTAACAGCATTATTATAAAAACTTTGATATGATTATTAAAATGTATTATTTCTATAATCTGTGGTGACAATTGCAAGATAAATAATCACGGCCAGCACAATATGAGACTCAGATTATGACTGAAGTTCTCACCAGACTACTTTTGTATTTCCTTATTGTCCTGAACGTTTTTGTTATTCATTTTCCGGTGGCTTCTCCATTAAACACATTTCCTGAAACTGAAACTCACATCATCCTGTTGATATTGAGCTTTAAACATGTTTACGTTCTCTACATGGGTGGCAAACATAGATTAAAAACGGATTGTGTTATCTTGCGATATTTATCGCTGTAATGATAAAAGTAATGATAAACACATGCTGATACACCAGTTGCATAACAAAGTACGTCTTCACATTACCAAACTGCATCAAATGTTTTTGAAATTATCTATACTGGATAGGAACAAACGAATGAGTAAAAAAATAATTCATCAGATGTTTCAAGTTTTCAAACATCATTAATTTTAATTGATCATACTGATAATTTTATTAATGTACGTGATACTAAGGGAATGAAATGAAGCTGCAGTTTTTTTCTGATGGCTATAGGCATTGATATCAATACACAATAAACAAAAAAAGACATGAATATGATATTAATATATAACATAACTCAGTTTACTACCAGTTACGTATATAATGTACTAAAAGAGCTTCTCCTGGTTTCATTTGAACGTTGTTTAACTTAAGTGCGTTTCAGATTCTGTCTGTTTTATTTTCCTACACTTAGAAGGTTTTTTGGGGATATCTTGAGCACGGGTCAGGGCAGGCGACGTCACACGGACAGACGGCGAGCTGCAGTGGCAGCTTAGACTTTCCCTTTGAATGGTGATTGTTAGAGAAGTGGTTCATTGGTGGTTTGGATAAACTCTTGATGTCTGGAAAAACTGACGGCATTGTTGTGAGTTTTTTTGAACTGTGTTAACCTCTGCTGACAGCTTGTAAATACCTGCGTTACTCGATGTAACTGCTGCGCTGACGCAAACTATTTCATAGCGAGTGGATATTTTATAATAAGAGAAACTTTTGTGTTGATTGTTCAACAGCAAGCATTGATAGATTTACTAATTCATCTTTAAAAAAATAAATAAAAAAAACACCTCGATTTACGTGGCTCAACCTCACGTAATGCAGTCTCAACAATTACTGTTCCTTCTTTTCCAACTTGTGGCCTTAATATTTAACGAGATTCAGCTTTCAGACGGTTTATAGAGCAGATCCTTGGAAAGAGGAAGCAATCTTCTTTTCTGCGCTGCAGGCAGAGAGGTCTTTCCTTTAAATGGTTCAACAAGCCTAAAAGAGGTATTGAACATTCTGAAAACGACTCTCTTCATTTAGAGTGAAGCTTTGCCAGATAGGGCAGAGGTTAGCCCTGTGTTGTAAGTGTAGCACCAATTAAGAAACTCATACTTGTGCGTAAATTATAAACTGTAATAGACGTTATTGTAGAATTAAATACAAAAAAAGGCAAATCTCAATGAACTGTGTTATACAGGTAGTTCTTCTTTTTCGATTAACGGCAACTATAAGGCCATAGAAAAGATGAATATTTTAGAGATTACAGTTTAAGTGCACTATGTATCTCATCGTAACTGTCATGGCAAAGGATGCTAACGGAAAGGATATTGCCACGCCTGATGTATGTTTGTAGCCCACAGAGCGCTTGGGACATTGTGTAATGGCAAAGAAAGAAAACAGTCAGAAAGATGCAGGTTAGTTGTAATTGATGCCAGGGCTGCATGTTATTAGCAAAACAATAGGGTAGGACAGGCAATAAATAGTCAAATCCTTAACTTTGTTGTGTTTCTGCCTCTCTTATCTTGGTCCTAATGACCTAACCATGTTTTTATTGTTATTTGTTTTATATTTTATATAACATTTTATACCATATATATTTTATACAATTTTTATGCTGCATTAAGCAAAGATGATGTAAGAATTATGACTGATTTCTTAATTATTTTTAGATTAAAGGTACATTTGGAAATAACATTTAAGCACACAATAAACACACTTTTTTTTAAAGATCATATTTCTCTATTATGATTATTTTTGTAATATGTTCTATTGTAATGGTCTAATCCTATCTTTCCTGTGTCTATTAGCTATAGGCGAAAAATTACCCTAAATAACGGATAAGTACCTGTGTATTTACATTATGACATCTGTATAGCCTATGTAGCATCATGTTGCACTACTTGTCACTTTACACACTTGTTCACTTTAAATGCCATTTTTAATTATACTGTTAATTCTCCAATATTTACTTTACTTTAAGTAGTTATTTTTAAATACATTGTTATTTTTTCCTTATATTTCCATATTCTATTTTAAATACATTCTTTTTGATATTACATATTTACACCTATTTTTACCTATTTTGTATTTTAGTTAATTAGTGTGACGGAGCAGTGACAAAAAAGCATTTCACTGCAAGTTGTACTGTGTATGACCATGTATGTGACAAATAAACCTTGATTTGACTTGATTTGAAACCAAGGCTTAAACATCACTTGCAGAAATGAATGAACTATTCAGTAATCACTTTTATTTTATATATAGGACTGTGTTGTGCAGCTCTAATCCAAATTATCATTGTTTTGTAGCAGCATTATTACATATTTTTCCTTTTTACTGTCTTTAGCTGATGTTCAATTATTTAACGCTAATGTCGTCAAGCTTTAAGTTTTAAATTTACATTTATGCATTTAGCAGACGCTTCTATCCAAAGCGACTTACAAAAAGAGGGTTTAACATTGAACTACGACGCAATTTACTCAGTTACCTGCAATATGCTAGGAGAGGATTTAACATTAATAATGACACTCATTTACAGTTTTTTACATCTTCTTTTCTTGCTTCCAAACAAATCTTAAACATAGAAAGAGGAAATTTGGGGTCCCCAAAATTAGTTTGAGCGATCACGCAAGTACTTTGTAAGACAGACGTCACTTTGACTGGAGCTGCCACTGTTATGTCTTTAAGAGAAAACTATAAAGTGCTGACTTCAAACCAGCAGTGTGGTGCATGCAGAAGCACAAAAGAAACCATGCGAGCAGCTCGCTTGAGTCATGCGTTGTTGCAAAGCGAGAAGAAAGCCAGTTGGATTTGCATATTGCGTAGCGGGATCTTTCAGATTGAATTGGTGGCATATTTGATAACCCCTTTTTTTTCACTAGTAAAAACTTTTCCTGTGATCTTTGTGAGTTTTCTACATGCTAAAAAACTTCTTGTTGGTAGAAAAATAATACATAAGTAGTCATTTTTGTTGAAGTGGATGGGGTTTCAGCAGGTTCTTCAGGTCCTATTTCAGAATTTGCATCACATGGTATTACTACGGATAGAAATGCTGGAGTTTTAGTGTTATTTGAATGCTCCACTGCCTGACTCACAAACGTAGCACTACTAATGAGGCCCAAAATCAGCTGACGGCACTGTTTAGGACAGTGGAGCTAGCGTTCTCCACCTTACAGGTTGTAGTTGATGATAAATGACCCTTTCTTCCTCAATAGATGACCTCACTTTCTTTGATCAGGATGCAAGAGGCACAGCTGTGCAGGAGATGCTCGCTGGATCGATGTGATTCTCCAGAGGTTGTGTCATGACTGTGGTTAAAATACTTCACTTGGAGGGACCGGGAAGGCGGTCAGCAATTAGTTAGATTGTTTATCGAGTTTCCCTGTCGGCTGCAGTTTGTCCGATCGCGATTATAGGAAAGCTTTAATCTGAATAGTTATTTTTAAATGATTTCTTTCAGTAGGACTGTCGCCCTTTTTCTAAATATTAAGAGTAATGTTAATTAAAATTCAATCCCCCTGCTGTTCTGGTTACCTCGAGCATTCGGCATGCTGAGGTGATTGATTATTTATCAGCAGAGGGTTTCTGCATAGAGTTGAAGCAAGAAGGAGTAAGCACCGTTTAATATCAGGTCAATAATTAGCATCTGTTTTAATTATGCAGTATTGCAGTTTATGTGCTGTATTTGTAGTGTGTCTGAGGTAGACTATAAAACGACAGGTTTTGTTTTTGACTTGTCCAAAAACTCTGTAGGAGATTCAGAGATTTTAACTGAAGATAGAAAGTCAAAGTGGGATATTTTATTTTTTTGAAACCACTGAAACATGAGTCAAATATGCAGACATCTATTGGCGGTGTTTCAGTTCAATATGTTTTAAAGGTTTTACTTCATGTCTGTTGAATCAGTTGGATTTGTGTTTGCATTGTTTGCTTGAGGGCAACAACTAGCAATGTGATAAGTGGCAACCGGTTTATTGGCCAGTCTCTGGATCTTAACCTGATTTAAGCCCTGGTTTTGGCTAGGCCACTTTGAAACCTTTTAGGATGTTTCTCTTTTGTGCTGTCACTCCAGAGAAAGATTTCTCTTAACGCTTTGGATCATTAAGCTCTTTGCTACCAAAATGTTAATTTTGGTTTTAACCTTGAGGCTGTTGAGCTCCCATGGACGCCATTGTTTTCCCTTAACTTTCTTATTGTTGGAGATCAAAACTGAGCTTATCTGAAGACTGTAGTACTGTAGGTGTTATTTTTGAGCGATCAAATGGAGTAAATTAGAGACATTTTGGATTCCTACAACCGCACAGGAAGGTTGACCACCTTTTTGTTATTTGCTTCAGCTTCTGATTGTTTTCATCAGTTGCTATACCTGAGTTCAAAATTCAAAAAGCCATAAACATGTCGAAAAAAACCTTTTAATGCCTCTCAAAAAGAAACCTTAAAGCGTAAATCTTTGAAAGAAAAAAACAAAACACTTTTAAAATATCTCCTGTCTAAATCCATTACCTCTTGTAAATTATTACAACACATTATTAATGTTTTACAGATGATATCCATTTTTCTTCTTTAAAGTATTGGCCACATTTATTAAATTTTTTTTAAAACTCTTAACGGATGAAAACATGGCGAATAAAGCTCCTTTTTGCTGCTGTACTTAAAGATACTTTGGATAACGCTGCCATTAGCGGACATATATAATTCATATCTTTAGTGATTTCTTCTAGTTACACTATAAAGGTAGACTCTCCGACTCCTGTCCCTTCAGCCTTTTCTAAGATGGCACTGATGTTGCCAAACAAAAAGGCTGCGGCAACACGCCGTGCTGACTCACACCCAATCTGCCGCTCAACAAGCAATATGCGCCACAATGCCAGAATCGAAGATATTATACTTTAGTGTTTGCAAAAGAGTTAGAAAATGTTGTTTTCGGATGACCCGTGTGAAAAGAGATCTACTTTAACAATTGTTGCTCTGCTGGGCTAAGATTCTACATTATTATTATTATTTTTAAAATTATTTTATTTTGTTTTTTTAAATGCAACTTCTTCTCTGTTAATAGTGGCAAGATAAACCTGGTCACTAAGCTAACTTCATGTTCAACAATTAAGGTTTTTATTTATTGTCGACCGTTGATAGGTGGATATTTGTACAGCAAATTTTACTGATCTTTAAACAGAGGCATTTATAACGGCCGATTCTTGCCAATTGAATAAAGTTTGTGAATAAGCTTTTTGAGGATACCTGCTGGCTAATAAAAATGCATCTTAAATATCTTAAGTACGCAGGTTACTTTCAACAGTGGGAGAAAAAAATGAGTAAAAGTTGTGATTTCTGTTTAATTGCCAACATTACATGTTTGTTTGTCTTAGTTTTAAATATGCCATATTTACCAAGCAAAGTACTTATTGATTTCTATTTGTTTTTAAATTCCCCCCACAGGCTGAGAGTCTAGATGGCGCTCTCTTCGTGCCAGACATCAAACTGCACAGTAACCCTTCTGCGTTTAATGTCTACTGCAATGTGCGACACTGCGTTCTGGACTGGCAGCAGAAGGAGGCCTCCCTAGCTCTGGCCTCCAGGACGTCGGCGCAGAGCGGCGACTCTGACAGTGAGGAGGAGGAGGAGTACCGCGAGCCGGCGGTAAAGCTGCCAAAGGTATGAACCCAGACTCTAGTTTGGCACGTCTTTGCGTTGGTGTTGTTGCGTTGGTGTCGTTGCGTTAGTGTGGTTGTTTTTGTATTCACTGGATCCACTGGGTAGTTAAAAAATCAACAAAATAAAAAGAAACAAAACGTTCTTGTTTAAATACTTGGTGGACATTCAAGCAGCTTTCAAAGAAAACATAACATAACATTTCAAAAGGCTATAAGTGTAAAGTGGTTTTAGATAAACGTATTCTGCCAATGAGAAAGCTGTTGCCAGCCACCACCATCACCGCCGCTGTGATTTACGGTGCGGCCGTGAACGCCACATCCACCACCATTAGCGTGCTGCTTTTTTCCCTGGGCTGCCACGAAAACAGCGGTTGTTTTCATCCCCACTACATTCACCCGCATTCACTGGATTTAACAGTGCTTGTTGGTTCTTTCTACTATTGAACCTTTCCAGCTTTGTTTTGTTTATGCATCGATCAAAATCTGATTAACCAGAAGTTCAGTTTTTTTCCTACCAGTCGAGAATTTGTGTGAAGAAAATAAAACCGTTTGGGATGTTGCTATAACAGTGTGGAAATCAAATTATGACCCTTGCATAGTTACTGTCGAAAGGTGGGTTGATGCCTAATGTGAGAGAAGGTGTCTAGAGCTGAGTTATCAGATCTCAGAAATGTAGAAAATCAGTTTGGAGAGTAACCATCTCTCTATTTGCTCTCACTTCAGAGCGAATGAGATGGTAAACTTTGCCTCCCAATCACAGTCTCTATGTAATTATCTGCTAGTTACTCACTTGGGGAGAAAAAAAAAAGACTTGGAGCTTGACTGAATTGTTGGCTAATAAGCCAAGGATGTACAGCTGCTGAGCGTCTACAACGGAGAGAACACAAATCTAAGTAGGCAGAGAAAAGATGGCATCAGAAGAACTTCGAACTGTTCAATATTAGGTTTTTCAGATTTAACCAACAATATCCACATGTTGTTACTTTCTCTTAATCTGACGTTTTTAAGTTCTGCTGAGGATGCAGGATAATGGTTCATTATTATAATTATTTCTTTGTGGTTCATAAAGGTTATTTGCTACGTTTTGGGAAGTAATTGTCTTTCGTCTAAGTGAGATTAACCGAGATCAGGTCCTGGGGGTGAATACATCAGTACTCACTCCAGCTCCTTCTTGATTGCGAGGCGTTTATAGGAAAGACCTCCTGGTGTTCTCGGGTTTCTTTTTATTGTGGATTGATGGAGCCAGTCTGGAAGGAGGAGTCCAGTCATGCTATGGAGAAAGCCCACTTAACCAGCTTTTGTCAAGGATCAGACTCTTTTAAGGAGCCGAGGCCCATCTGAGTGACGTCACACTCGGCTTTAAAGTGCTCCACTGCAGACCGAAGATGCTAACAGAACATAATCTGTGGAAAGCAAAGAGGAACTAAGATTACCAAAGGAAGACACCCTCCTCTCCACAGCTACAGCATAAGAGATGATCTTACCCACGATGGGATGAGACTCCTTGCCCAAACCCTCTGTTTAATAGATAGTAATTGTGGGTTTGCCGTTACTGAAGCAATGTTTAGCGTGTAAATATCTCCCAGCAGGGTAGGTTTTGTTTGTTGTTTCTATTACGGTTAAAAATAAATCCTCTTTAAATAAAACTCTTTTGCTTTTTAATGACACAGTCGAGTTTCATCTCACTTCCATTCTGTCTGTGCATGTATCCGTAGAAAGCAATCTTTGATATATATTTGATATACGTTGAAATTCATCGTCATTTTAATAGCATGTCTACTACAAATAAGGCTGAGCTTTCACTATGTTATGATAGAAGACATAGAGGCATTGTTTGATTATAACAAGCCTGGTTAGAAGACATGGAGGCGAGCATTTGTATCTGGGCCAGACCCAGCCACAAATGTAAACGGCCAATTGCAGCCATTACGCTTCCAAATGTAATAAAAGTGGATATTTAAAATGGGCCAAAGTAACTTAAAATACTGTTATTTTTTAAATTGTTTCATTTGCACGTTGTTATGAGCAGATTGATGCATCTTCTGCCCACTGGTCTTCGGTCATTTGGTTTCTTAAAATATTTATAGAAATATAGATGTCAGTGATATTAGATTTTCAATATAAATATATAAAAGGAAAATGTTACTAAAATTGCAACATGTTCTATTTGGTTTTTGCTGTCTCAGATCAATAAACCTGCTCCCTTCTTGTCTGTAGATCATTGGCATCGGCCTATGTGGGGTTTTTGAGCTGATAAAGGAGACTCGGTTCTCCCACCCGTTACTGTGTCTGCGCAGCCTGCAGGCTTTGTTGGACATGCTGCAGGGACAACAGCCGGAGGGTTTCCAGACAGAGCCTCCCGATGTGTTGGGTAATGTCGCAACATCTCTCTAATTGCACTGGCCTGTCTGCAGTGGTACTGTTTGTCTAACTCCACTCTATTATTTTTGCCCTGTTTTTAGAGTCTCTTTTTCAGCTCTTGTTGGAGACGACGGTCCGCAGCACAGGGCCCAACGACCCAACCGGACAGGACATCACCGCTCTGTCCTGCGCATGCCTTTTCAGTCTTGTGGTGGCGTGGGGAGACACCGGCAAAATTCTGCAGGCTGTCTCCGCCATTCTCACAAATAATGGGAGCCATGCCTGTCAAACCATACAGGTAATTATCCACAGTACGAACTCAACCAGGTTAGATTTACCAGGCAGACTCCACAGATTTAGACGTTGAACTCCTTTTGTACGAGTTCGTTAATTTTGTTTTGTTGCACTATTGCAATCAGGTGTCATCACCTGCAATATTTGATAAGAACACACCATGGTTTTTTCATGTGGACAAGAGTTAATTTGGAGCTGCATTTGATAACTTTTCCTGCCTTCCTCCATTTCCTCTGTGCACAGATGCTCAGGTCCTTCCTGGACAGCTTAAATTGAGTTTGTAAAGCTGCTCTGATTCTCCCTTTTAATAACGTTACTCTGCTTGAATTCCTCTGTCCGTTAGCTAATCTCGTGTTTGCTTTTGCCTTTCTGCATCTTCTTTCTTTGTTTTTTTAAGCGTTAAAGAAGAACTCCTTTTATAATATGTATAAAAATCTACTACACACATGATCAGAGTAACACTGTTGCTCTGTAGAATTACACATTTTATTCTTCATTATGTTTCTCTCCTGACTCCTTTTATTTTTATGTATTGACTTGATTGAGTCGTGAATCACAACAATAGCAGGCAGAGTGCTACAAAGTGTGGGCTTTCATGCTGATTCGTTGTGCGTGGGTAAACGGGAGATCAGTGGCATTCGTAATCACTGTCATGCTAATAAGGCTAGTGTGTTTGGTAGGAAAATGGATTTAGATAGAAAATCTCAGTTTATGAATTATTGGAACAGTAGCACTTAAAAGAGAAACAAAGGTAAGGTTTAGCTCTTTGTCTCGTTAAATCGAAACAGGTCCCCACCATACTGAATGCACTACAGAGGAGCGTCCAGGCTGTTCTGGTGGGAAAAATCCAAATCCAGGACTGGTTCGGAAATGGCATCAAACGTGCTGCGCTGATGAACAAATGGGTCCTAAAGGAAGTGTCCATCGACGAAGACGAGCGCTGTCTCCTACAGACCGATGGATCCTTTTTGTATTTGCTCTGCAAAGATGGACTCTACAAAGTCGGATCTGGATACAGCGGCACTGTCCGGGTAGGTGACTCTTCCAAGATTCATTTTATGCATGACTGGTTACTGTTACAAACGTAAGAGAAGCTCTTGACAAGACTCTCATTACTTGTAACTTGAGTAAAAAAATAAAAATAAATCACATTTGACAAAATATCAGTGGAGTGGAGGTTGTCCGCTCACATGAGTTCAATTCCTCGTAGGGGCATGTCTACAATTCCACGTCTCGAATCAGGAACCGAAAGGAGAAAAGGTCGTGGCTTGGGTTTGCTCAGGTAAATATTGCAGCTGCCATTTGTTTTTTGATACAAATCTTTAAAAAAAGCTTTTATTATGTGTTTATGTTATGAAATTCTAAAAGAATCAGATGTGAAGTTCAGATCTTATAAGAAATGATGGCTATGACTAATGCTACTTACTACTTATTGCTTTGGAGATTTTTCTATTTATATATTTTATTCAAATATTTCCTCAGTGAAATTTATTTATTTATTCAAACATGTTGTGCTTCTTAAAGGCCAACTACAGCCTCTTACTTCAAGCATTTCATTTTTTTTGCATTGTATTTTTGAAGCCTTAACATTAGCATATTAGCTAATCCTGGAATAATAACCTATTAGCATAGAAACTAGCTAACGTTGTGATTATGATTACTATGTATTGGCTTATGTTGGCACTGCTTTTGGCATAAGAACTACTGTTTGCTAGTTTGGGCTAAAGTATCGGTAATCATAGTTTTTGGAGGAAGATAAAAAAATTGGGAACTTATTTTGTGACATTATTAAAGTATTTTTGGGCTAATACATCCACATGTTACGTCCAGAAGACTCAACTTAGTAAGAGAGGTAGTAGAGTTTGTCTTGTGTCCTCAGGGGTACCTGCTGTATCGGGACACAAGTAACCACAGTTTGTCGGCCATCAAGATCAACCCTGAAACTCTGGAACTTGAGGGCGCGGTCACCGTGCCAGGTACAGAGATACTCCTTATTCTCATTAATGTGCTGTCAAGGTAGCCCGACCATAACTCAAATAACACTGTATTCACTTTTTCTGTTGGTACAGCTCAAAATTCAGATGGACAAAACATCATATTCACAGATGGAGAGTACATTAACCAAATCGCAGCCTGCAAAGATGTAAGTTTTTTCTTTTTTTTGAGTTTTTACCTTACTCAGCTGATTGGGAGAGTGCAGCAGCTAGTGAAGGAGGGACAGCACTATATTGTTTGGTGCTCAATACAACAGTGCGACCCCCTGCTGACTCTGCTGACTTTTGCAGGTTCAAATTGGAAACCTCTTGTAAATTAATCTTTTTTAGACTACTGCAATTTATTTTTCTCTCTATCAACAGAATATTCTTAGATAATAATTGAAATGATCTTATAGTCCAAGTAGGGCTGGACGATAAAGGATTTTTTCATATCATTATATTGTTTTTCATTTTAGGCGATATCGATATATATATCACGATATAAAACCAATCACCATACTTGTCGAGTTTAAATGTTCCTAAGCTCAGTAGTGAGATGTGCAATTTTTGATAATTTTTTTTTTCCTGTTCAACATAACAGATGTACTTGAGGAACAAACAAAAACCAAAGTCAATGAACTCAGTAAATACACTAAAAACTAAAATGAAATTCTCAGACTCTCTCCTGGTGTAGTTAAATTAAATTATAATAAATAAAATGGAGTAATAAAAAATACTTTTTTGTGTAATATCAGTGCAAATTAAATCAGCTTGTAAAAACGGCACAAAATAAAATGCTACCATCTTATATTGTGAGGCAATAAAAAAAAGAAAATTTAAATGCAAACACTTCCAAGTATCACAGGGCAATTGACATAAAGGGACATATAAGGAAGTCTGTCAGTATTAAATATAAAAACTACGAACAAAAAAAATGATTCTGACTCTCTAATACAGTTTCTTTTAAATGGTTGGAAAAAAAGTGTTGAAAAATAAGACAACATAAATTTTCAAGAAAATATACAATTTTGATATCAAAATTTCGAAAGGCTATAACTTTAAAGTAGTTTTAGATAAAGGTATACTGTCAATGAGAAAGTTGATCGGCCCTGAACGCCACATCGACCATTAGTGCGCTGGTTTTTTCCCTGTGCCTTTTCCCGCCTCTGCCACGAAAAACAGCGGTTGTTTACATCCCCACACTACATTCACCCACATTTGCGGTGTTATGAACCCCCTCTGCCACAGCATCGTGAGTGAAAGGGAAGATGACCTTTTTGTTCTGCTCTCGCTACAGAATGTATTCCTTCTTTTCGATGTGCTCTAGTCCTGTGTGGGTGTGGCAGCTCTGGCCCCACATCTGTCTGCTCTCCAGAGAGTTTATCCTCTCTTGCGATAGCACTCAGTGGGAGTGGGGTGGATACTCAAATGTGAAATCCATACATCCACTGTTAGTTGCCTTTTTCCCCTCCTAATCACATGGATTAGTACTGGTGGGGTGGGCGAGATCCTTTAATGTCAAAAGATTAACGCACAAAACCTTCCTGATCATTACCATGATGAGAGTTATATATTTATGTTACCTTAATTTTCTGTAAATATTTGCTATTAATCACGTTCATTGCCTCAAGTGTTAAATGCATAAAGCTGAGTCAAGCAAGATTTACATTAAAATACTATAATCTCTTAGGAAAAAAAAGTTGATTTTGTAATCTAGACTGCGAGTCCGGCATGTTGATGCATATCTATTCTTTGTGATAAATCAATATAATGTAGCCTATAATCGTAAAGTGAAAATAACATGGATATCAAGTAAAAAAAAAAAAATTAAAATCTGAAAAGTTTGGCATGCATTTGTGTTCTTCCCTCTTTACTCTTATAAATAAAATAAAAATCCAGTACATTGACTTCAGAAGTCCCCTTAGTAAATAAACAGCATTATAAAAACTAAAGAATAAAGGGTCAGAAAAAAAAAGGTGGAGTAAAACTTAAAGCAGGTTTAGGTTTTGCCACTTTATTCTAAGATTTGAATTTCTCACACAGCTCTGTTCACACCATCTGGAAATAGAAATAATATGGCCAGGTAGGGCTGAATGATTTTAAGAACAAATTGAAATTGCGATTAAATAAATAAAATAAAATTTCTGGCAGAGATTGCGGTTTCAATTTCAATCCCAATTTATTTTCTTTAAATCAGCTTTCAATGAAATCCATTGAGATAAAGCAAGAATGGGCTGTACGCTAACTTTTTTAGCTTATAGCACTGGTGCTACAGAGACTGCCGTTTTTTTTTTTTAAAGCATGGAACAAAAAGTTTTAGCACCAGCACAAATTTCCTCTAAAAATCAAAAGTAGTGCATATGATAACTTCAACACACGAACAAACAGGATTAATGCATACAATGAAAACACAATTAAAATATTTATATAGAAACATGTTTGTATATGAAAATGCAAACATAATAACCTTTTAATTTATTGATATTACTTTAGATGTGTTTAATACATTAGTGTGAGTATGTGTTTAGGAATGTGTGCAATTTGGGTCATACTGTAA
>JAVLVB010000713.1:3333502-3382297 GCA_032876305.1 Orestias chungarensis | reverse complement strand
CCAAAATTTGTCTGTTTTCAACACTTTTAACCAACTGCATGACTGTGTTTCAGCTGCCAACTACCTTGTTCATGGGTTTTCCATCTTGAATGATGCTAACATAAACCACCTCACACTCCTTGTTTGAGTAACCATATCTTCTAAGACGGCTAACGCAAAGCTAACATGGAGTGCTAATGCATGTGCATCAGTTTCCTGCCCAGCATGGGAATCAAAAGACAAACGCAAGGATGGATGCGGTCATCTACTTCCTTTAATGTCCTTTAATTGCAGAGTTGTCGCACAAGTGCTACTTAAAAAAACGAATTAATCGCACTCACAGCCGTGAATGAAAGCTGCTGGCAACAGATTTCAAATGTTGTTTATCTTTGAAGCCTCCGGTAGTAACGCAGGATCCCTCCAGGAGGAGCTGCAGAGATCCACGGCTCAGGTGGAGGGAATCTGTTGATAAGACGATTTGTTTTGTTCCAATTAAAAAATAGAAGGTTTTAAGAAATCAAAAGTCAAAAGAAATAAATGCCACATTGGATGAACAAAAAGTATGTCGAAGAAGGCGTTTTAGCTGGATTAGTCCAGAAGGGAACCTGTTGTGGTCACTGCAAACTGCTGTTAGCATCAAAAATGACTCATTTATCATTTAAGTGGCTGTAAACATTATATGGATGAAAGTGTTTTGAAATGCTTTGCTCTAATAGCCAAAGTGTGAAGTCAAACAACATTTCCTTGTGTGTGTTCTCAAACTCCCGCAGGATGGTTTTGTTGTGCGCATTTACACCATGAGTTCAGAGCCAGCTCTGCAGCAGGAGCTGCAGCTGAAGCTGGCGAGGAAATGTCTGCATGCCTGTGGTATTTCTCTCTTTGACCTTGAAAAGGATCTACACATCATCAGTAAGTGACACAAAACTGACCAGCAGGACTCGGAGGTGCCATATAAAGCTGTACAGCTTTACTTTGTTTACTGTGACCGTGTGTGAAAGACTAAAGAACACGTTTTCAATAGATTCATGTTATTCCCTAAGTTCGTGTGTTTTTTCTCCCAGGCACCGGCTTTGATGAAGAGGCAGCACTGCTTGGAGCTGGCAGGGAGTTTGCTCTGATGAAAACGGCCTCGGGAAAGGTGAGCGGTTGGGTGTCTGCACGCTTAGGAGTAATGAAAGCAGCGTCAACAGCTAAGCTTTTATTCTGATAAGGGTTGGCCCAACACCAAAGTTTTATATAAATAATGTCCCTTGAAATGTTTCACTAAACACTGAGCATTATTAATCATCTAAACAACATATACTTGGTACATATTATCTGTATAACCTGAGCTATAAATCTATTGTTTATTTTTTATTAAGCCTAATACATTTTTAGCTGTTTGATTCAAACATGAATTACCCTGCTCTCAGTGTTTAGTTTTGAATCCAGCTTTATGGAAGAGCTTTAAATATGCCACTTTAAACATGTAGCTAATTTTACTAATCTATACAACAATTCTTACAACTATTATATAAATATTCTTCCTTAAAGTAAATAGTTTTACATATTTTTGGAGAGTGCTCATCATGTTAAGAACGCTTACTATGTAGGCGGTTTAGGGTGTGTTGGAGGGTGTGGGTGTTTGAGCATTTAGGTTAGGTGTGGCACAGTCTGCTTCTTTTGTAGGTAGCAGTTCATGTTAGCTGCATGCTACAAATTTTATATTCCAGATCTTAAAGATCTGTTTATCTATACTTTTCCCTACCCCACAACATCCAATTCTAGTTTTTGCATGTTCAAGTTTCTTGAAATTCAATTAAGCCTTTAAAAATTAATGCCAATAATAGACAACAACCTGAACTTTGTATGTGATTTTACATGGTTTTAATTCACTGTTGTTTGCTTTCTCACATAAACTGTATTGAAATTTGGATCAAATCTTAAGTTTTCATTCACCATTTCTTTCATTCTACTTCTAAAAAAGGGAAATAAGTTTAAATATGTACTGGAATTTTAACCGTTTAGCTGTTCTTGCTGCTTTTAAACAACCAAGCGATGGTTCTTCATGACTCAATGATGTCAGCTGGGAACTCGGCTAGAGAAGTGAGAAGATTAAACTGCAGTTTTTATTCATCATTTTGCTTTGCTTGTCCCAGGAAACCCACATCTGTTCTCGCTCCTAAATGTGACTTAAACTTATTGAAGGAGTGGATTCAGTCATTCTCCGCCATTTAAAAAAACAATTTTTTTTGCATGTTTTAGTTTTTATTTTTGTGGTAGGTTTTCATTTTAAAATATTTGTCTGTTGTCTTAGATCTACTACACAGGAAAGTACCAGAGCCTGGGCATTAAGCAGGGCGGCCCATCCGCCGGTAAATGGGTCGAACTGCCCATCACTAAGTCTCCGAAGATCATTCAGTTCTCAGTCGGCCACGACGGTTCACACGCCCTTCTAGTGGCTGAAGATGGGAGCGTTTTCTTTACAGGCTCTGCCAGCAAGGGAGAAGATGGGGAATCTAGTAGGACATTTTTTCAAACAAAGGCATATTTTCATTAGGTAAGGTTGGGTTTTAATTTGAAGTAAAAATCACATTCGCTTTTGTAGCTAAAAGTCGCCGGCAGCCCAAGCCGTACAAACCCAAGAAGATGATCAAATTGGAGACAAAGACCGGTGTCTATACAGCTTGCAACAACGGCAGCAGCAGCATCGTCACAAAGGACGGAGAGCTCTACATGTTTGGGAAGGACGCTATTTACAGTGACAGCACCTGTAAGTGCGGCAAGCTTAATATTTGATTGTACAAAATTATTATCATTTTTTGGCCATAATCGCTTCATTTCTCCCCACAGGCCAGGTGACGGACCTTAAAGGCCATTTCGTAACTCAGGTTGCCATGGGGAAGGCTCACACATGTGTTCTCACTAAGAGTGGAGAAGTGTGGACATTTGGGGTGAACAACAAAGGCCAGTGTGGCAGAGACACTGGAGCCATGAGCCAAGCTGGGAAATGTAAGCAGATTGAGAAAAAAAAACAATAGGTTAACATCAGCATCTATGATGATCTATTTTATCTTTTTGTTGCTTACTTTCTCTTTTCTAGCATTCGGGGTGGAGAGCATGGCGACGGCCATGGATGAGGACTTGGAGGACGAGCTGGAAGACAAGGAGGAGAAGAGCATGATGTGTCAGCCGGGCATGCACAAGTGGAAGCTGGACCAGTGCATGGTGTGCACCGTGTGTGGAGACTGCACCGGGTATGGCGCCAGCTGTGTCAGCAGCGGGCGGCCAGACAGAGTACCAGGAGGGTGAGCCGGTGATGGAGTAAAACCTTGATGCATTTATGTGTAGTGTGTTTTAAGTTTTTAACTTTAATGTTAAAAAATGATTTTAATTTGTTTGTTCATCTTTCTGGCCAGTATCTGCGGTTGTGGGTCGGGAGAGTCCGGCTGCTCCGCCTGTGGCTGTTGTAAGGCCTGCGCCAGAGAGCTGGACGGCCAGGAGGCCAGGCAGAGGGGGATCTTTGATGCTGTAAAGGAGATGATTCCACTCGATCTGCTGCTAGGTATTCAAAAACTTACATTTCATCACTTTAAGCTTGATTTTAATTAAGCATGCACAAAAAACAAATGAACGCATGGGCGTTTGCAAGTGCTGACCATTTCGCTTCAGTGTTTTTAGTCCTAAGGATTCTAAGTCTACTTATCAAAGTGTAAAACAACATTGCCTGATTGGATGTTTCTTTGGAAAAAGAGTAATTGCTAATGACTAATTTTGTTTAGAAAAACACTATTCTGTTGATTGGAGGATGTACTGATTTATGGCTCTAAACACAATTCAGTGTCATCTGCAAACAGAGCTTTTTGTTTTCACATTGAAACGGTTGGTTAATGATTTATTTGTTTAAACATTCCATGAATTAGCATAATTCAGTGAACAAATCAGCTGTGTGGTTAATTACTAGGCTAGCTTATAACAGGAATGTCTGGGAAAGTAAAAGTGAGGATGGCTACATTCATAAACAATGTAGCAATAAAAGCACTTGACACATAGTAGGTGATGACTAAAGTATGCTGTAGCTCCCAGGTTTAGTCGAACCTTTGCTTTCTCTTTCACTTTTCCTTTAGATTTCATATCAATTTTAGATACTGATTATCTTTTTTTTTTTTTTAGGCCTCAATGCTCTCTCCTTGTTCAATATTTAAACTTTAGCTGAACACCACTTTAAATGTTTTCAACAGTTTGGCTTTGATGCACAATTCAAATAACTTAAGGCTTTTGCCTGGTACTGTTTGCGTAGATGTGTGTAAGTGGTGTGTTTCTTTCTTTATATCCACCGTTTCAACTTATTAATACTTTGTCATGTTACAGTGACAAACTTTAATATATTCTGTTATTTTATGTTGAAGATCAAAAAAGTTGCTAATATTTGTGAGGTGAAATGAAAACAAATGAATTTCAGGATCGGGAAAATATAGTATTAAATCATTCTTATTCCGATACTCTTCATTTCCAGTTTAACACATGACATGTAGGGAGTTCTCTGATCAGGTTAGTTAAATACTACGACACAGTTTACAAATTATAAGTTACCTGCAGTATCTTGGAAGAGGATTTAACATTAAAGATATGTCATTCTCCAACAACATTAAATTAAATCACAGATTACACAAGTACCATACATTGAGTATGTAATCTGGCAACGGTTTAGCTTCTGCAGGGAGCGGTAAGCTGGTCAGAGTTGATTGAGTTCAATAAATAAAAAAAATAAGAAAAATAAATCAGTCTGAGGATGTGAAACAAAAAATCCAGAGAAGTATTCAGATATTACAATGGCCCAGTCAAAGCCCAAAGTTGTTAAAAGACTTAAACTAGAAGACTTGAATCTGTAGTTGCAGTGAAATGTCATTCCGGCTTGAGGCGGATGATTATAGATGCATGTTTTTTTGTTTTAGTTTTTTTTTTCTTAATGGAAAATCATTTATTCTTTTCCTTCTACTTCACGTAATGCAAACATTGCATTTTAGTTAGTGGTTTAATATGAAAAAGTTCAAAAGACACAAACTGTTAGCTAAGGCCCTGGATGCATGTTTATTTTGCAGTTGCCTGAATGCAGTACTTTATTTATTTTTTTACATTTTGTCAGGATTCACTTGTCGTTTTAAATGCTTATGTTTCAGAGTCATTGCTTCTCCATCCAGTCTGTACGTCGCTCATTGATGTTTGTCTTGTTCTGCTCTGCTCTGCCTCATCCTCCCACCCTCTGCTTGCTTCATCCCGTTTGGGCGGCCGTTACCCGGGGGCCTTTTATGTTTTCAGCTGTGCCTGTCCCTCCCCCTCCAGGAGTGAACATCGAGGAGCACATTCAGATTCGGCAGGAGGAGAAGCGTCAGAGAATCAACCGCCGCCATAGATTGGAGGAAGGAAGAGGTATGGGCCAAGGATGCAGAGGGGAAAGCTGTTGGGGGAAATAACGATTGATTGATTTAAAGTTTAGATGACCTTGGTGGGGACATTTAGAATGCCTGCATTTGGGATGGATGATAAAAATTTGCATTAACAGACAGCGGGTCTATACCTTTTATAGTTTTGGGTTGTTTACAGATGTGAGGCGAGAGCTTGGATGTTATGTGCCATGGTGACCTCCCTCTTCCTTGTTGTATATTTCTCCAGTGTCTGTGTATTGTTGTGATGTAGTATTGCCATGTATTCTCTCCCATTTGTGAGCATTGTGCATGCATGTGAAAGTTTTTTTCTCCCCCAGGCCCCCTTGTTTTTCCTGGTCCCATTTTTATGAACCAGCGTGAGCAGGCCCTAGCCAGAATAAGACCCCTTCAGGCACTCAGGCATAAACGGGACAAGCACAAAGGTACTATGGTCTTCACTAATTCAGTGGGTGCGAAGACGCCCCTTTGACCCATCTCCCAGTTTGGCTGTCCCGTCCACCTCCTTTCACTCTCTGAAGGAAGGACTCTTTAAGTCCGCATCAGGATAAAAACCTGGGGGCACGGAGGACTGTAAACTCAGTATATCTAATTATTGAATGTAGGCTTTCTAGAACTCTCTAGTTGGTTAGTCTATGGAAAGACTGTGATGCTTCCAGATGTGGTTTATTATTAGTGATACACTGATCAGTTTTTTTTTTTTACTGTCCTTACTACCATTCTGCTTCATTTAAACAATATATATATAATAACCTAAAGAATCATTGGCCTAAAACTGCAGTAAATTCTCACTTTGTTAGGTTTTAACTCCTTTATCTCCAATGTTCTTGATAATCTTCAGGATACTCACCTAATTTATACCAGCAAAACATGTGTTTGACAATCTTTGTTCTTCTCTATTGATAGTGTATAAATAAATTATTTATCAATAACACCATAATACAACCTATCCTGAACTAAGGCTAGTATGTTTGCTTTTCTTTTCTTTTTCTTTTTTAGATAAGAGTCATCATTAATTAAGTAACACTATTAAAATATTTCAGTCATATTACATTTAAATGTGTGCAAAACAAACCTTACAAAAAGCAGTTTTCTACTCCATAAAATTGCCACTTCAGTTGAAAAGCATTAAATGTATCCATGTTTTAGTTTTGGCTGCTCTCTACAAAGCTCTCTCCTTAACTAGACAAATATCTGGAGATGTGTGGGACACAGATAGCAGCAGCAGCCAATCCAGTCTTTTTTTTTTTTTTTTTTTTTACTGACATTATAAATAATAAAAAAAAACACTTTGATCATTAAGAGAAAAAAACATATTTTTTGCAACAAAAGCAACAAAAAAATGTGCAAACTTTTATGCAGTTGTAGGAACAGCACACGGAAAGGTCATTGCACAGAGCTGTTCTCCAACAACAATCCTCAGTGGTTCAATCAGTGTAAATAGGGACTCTAGTAACGGTGAAGGAAAATGCAGATCTAATAGTTGTAATCGAAATATCACCTGTTTGCTGTGCAAAAATGTCCTCTTTGAGAAACTTTTATATACGTCTGCTCTTTTCATGGCTGAGCGTTCAGTCAAGTGTAAATCAAATGATTTTATGAAACCAGATCTTCAAGGTGTGTTGGTTTTCAGATCCCAAACCCAATATTTAATAAATGGAGCAAAATCAGATTAACTTGTGAACCAGTGAGTTGAACTCCCATCGGTATTTCATTACCTTGTTCTTCCCCATTGTGAAAGTCCCAGTCCTTTCCAAGATATTCAGGAGCTGTGGATTATGTAGCTCTAGAAAAGCTTCTCCAATGTGAAAAATCAGGAATAATAGATAGTTTATCTTAACATTTTACTCAATACCCTGCTACTGTATACCAACAATCAACTGTGTTTTCTCTGTTGTTCTAAAAGAAAATTATATTGTTGTATTTTGTCGTCCGGCCTTTATTTGTGTTTATATTGCTGCAAACCTACCAGCTCCAAAGCTGTGAAATACCCTTGTTAGTTTTTCTGCTGTATTGTTCTCAAAGTTTCTTGAGTGGTGAGCAGTTCAGATTGTTCAGAGGGACTGTAGTGTTGCAGTCACGGCTAATAGGCACATTTTCCAGAACCTTCAGAAATTAGTGCTTTAGGTCTAATCCTAAAATAAGAAGCAGGATTATGTTACTGCGTTGGAGTTCTAAAACTAGCCGGGGATTATTCCTTCACTACAAAAAATGGCTTTGCAAACAGATCTGTGTTCAGAAGGTTAGCAAAATGTGCTGCCACTCTTTTCCTTGTTATTTTTTTGAGCAATTCATGTTGGAACATTTTATTTTGGTCAAAGGAAATTGGGGCAATGAAGGCCCAAAAAGTCAGATTTTTTTCATATAGGCTAAAGATGCTTGTTTTGTTTTTTTTGTAAGATATTGCACGCAATACCAGGCTCTCTGCAGTTTAAAACAACCCTTTTGGTGGAGAAGCATTAGTGCCTTCCTTGCATTCAAGCATGTTTCCCCCTATTTTGTTTATTTCATTTTCGTTTGAGTCCTCTTTCCCTTCCAGCTCTGTTTCTCAGGACTCTGCAAAGAAACCCCGCCTCGGCGGTCTAAAGCCGCCAGCTTTTCACTGTTCAGCCTTCCCTCGGATGTGCTGACGTCGTTGTTTTCCTCGTAGATGGTAGCAGTGAGCGCGGAGAGAAGGATGCCAGCAAGATTACCACCTATCCCCCAGGGGCAGTGAGATTCGACAGTGAGCTGCGAGCTGTTCAGGTCAGCTGCGGTTTTCATCACTCAGGTGGGTGCTTTCTCTCTTTTGTTGCTGCTTTAGCCCGGCAGCTAATACGGTTGGTATCGCTAAAAATAAAACCTGATTTACAGTTGTGCTGATGGAGAATGGAGACGTCTTCACGTTTGGGTATGGCCAACATGGTCAGCTTGGTCATGGAGATGTCAACTCAAGGTACTTATTCTAGACTGGAAGAAGTCCTTTCCAAAGTTTGTGAATTTACACGAATGAGCACATTAGCTAGAGTTTTTTTCGCTGCATTTTGAAGTCTTGAGCTGTTTATCAAGTTTTTTGTTTTTTTTTTCCAATCAAGCAACTAATAACTAACATTTCAATCATTTAGGGGGTCTCCAACTCTGGTTCAGGCTCTGCCCGGACCAAGTGTCCAGGTGACGGCGGGCAGTAACCACACGGCCGTTCTCCTCATGGATGGGCAGGTCTTCACTTTTGGTAGCTTCTCGGTGAGAAAATGTTTGCAATATTGTCGTCTTCCTATGCTTGTTCCAGGGTTCCCATGCCATGATATAAACGTATGAAAATGCTTGTTCTGTGAGCTCGTTCCTTTTTCTTTTCAGACTGAATGTTTGCTTACTTTGCTTTACAGAAAGGCCAGTTAGGCCGGCCCATTTTGGACATGCCCTATTGGAACGCCAAGCCGTCCCCCATGCCCAACATCGGTGCCAAGTACGGACGGAAGGCCACCTGGATCGGCGCCAGTGGTGATCAGACGTTCCTTCGGATCGACGAGGCGCTCATCAACTCCCACGTCCTCGCTACTTCCGAGATCTTTGCCAGCAAGCACATCATTGGGCTCGTCGCGTCTTCCATGTCCGAGCCGCCTCCTTTCAAATGTTTGCTCATCAACAAAATGGACGGAAGCTGCAGGACGTTCAACGACTCTGAGCAGGAGGACCTGCAGGGGTTTGGCCTCTGTTTGGACCCGGTTTATGACGTCATATGGCGGTAAGCCTTTGAAATTTTGACCACTCATCATCAGTTTATTTCTTTTGTAAAAGTAATGACTTTCAACTTAACATTTTTGAACTCCCTTTTTTATTTTTTAGGTTTTTGCCAGCCTCCAAAGAGATGTGGTGTTATAACGCAGTAATAGCTGACGCTAGGATGCCCTCTGCACCAGATCTACAAGCTCGCTGTAGCATCCTCAGTCCAGAGCTGGCGTTACCTTCAGGATCACAGGCAACCACCACTCGCTCTCATGGAGCCCTTCACATCCTTGGTAATCATTACGTACTTAATATAATATCAAAGGTCTTTTTGGACGTCTTGTAAATCCGTCTAGTTCCCCAGATTGATTGATTGATTGATCAGAATTAGTGGATTTTTAATTCAGTACTGAAAAACTACTTTCTCACTGTAGGTTGCCTTGATACGTTAGCAGCCATGCAGGAACTGAAGATGGGTGTAGCAAGTGCAGAAGAAGAAACGCAGGCTGTGATGAAAGTTTACTCAAAGGAGGACTACAGCGTCGTAAACCGCTTTGAAAGTAAGCTGGAGTTCATGATCAGACTGAAACCCAAAGCCCAGATTTTAACTGTAACATCTTTGATTTATTTATATGTTCAATATTAAAAGTTAAATCACTTCGGTTTATAAAAAAACATATCAGCGCATGTTTGATTTAGGTCACCTGACCCTTTCCTGCTTTTTAAAATCATCTGACCTGCATCGATTCAGTTTTGTCTTCAGGTTCTGTATTTAAATGTAAACCCTTTAATATATAAGAAAAAGGGTTGGAGATTGTTGTTTTTTATATATTAATAATTGTCTTGAAATTCTTCAGATCTGAGATTAGTATACAAAAGATTTTGACCAAAAAAAATTACCATTAACCCTGAAGATCAATCAACTTTTGTAAACACAGCGAAGTACAAATTGTAGTAGATGAACTGTTGGGCCTCTTCTTAGTTTGTGAAGCTTGGCTTGGTTGATTTCCATGATTGATCTTACAGGTCATGGAGGTGGCTGGGGTTACTCGGCTCACTCTGTGGAGGCCATCCGCTTCTGTGCCGATGCTGACATCCTGCTGGGTGGGCTGGGTCTGTTTGGTGGACGAGGAGAGTACACAGCCAAGATCAAGGTATGGATTCCTTTGTTGCTTTTTTTAACAAATGAAATTTTTTTTAATGAATTTGCTGTAATACAGTAATAGTTGATCATTTAACTTCCAACATTTCTGTTTTATAAGTTGTTGTTGAAAGTTCAGAATTAGGTAGTCGGACTCCTTTCTTAATTAATTTGTGTAGCTTTTTGAGTTGGGACCCGACGGCGGCGACCATGAGACTGACGGGGATCTGCTAGCTGAGACTGATGTTCTCGCTTACGACTGTGCAGCCAGGTACAGCTGACCTTCCGTTTCCAGGAGATCTACTTCCTTGCTTGACGTAAATTGACGGTCATTCGGTTTTCAGGGAGAAGTACGCCATGATGTTTGATGAGCCGGTGCTTCTGCAGCTGGGCTGGTGGTACGTGGCGTGGGCCAGAGTTTCTGGTCCCAGCAGTGACTGCGGATCCCACGGACAGGCAACCATCACCACTGATGATGGGTAAGACCCTACCTGGGATTAAATTGATCAATTATAGTTTCTCCCATGTATTATTGTAACAAATGTATTAATAATCATTTTGAATCTTTTTTATTTTTATTTTTTAGTGTTGTCTTTCAGTTCAAAAGCTCCAAAAAATCCAACAATGGGACTGATGTGAATGCGGGTCAGATACCTCAGCTACTTTACAGGCAAGCGAAGCTCTCTGTATTCTGTTAAACTGGGATATAAGCATTACAGTCTTAAAAAAAAAAAAAGTATTCCTGCCTTTTACATTTTAATTTTGATATTTACTCTAACTAGGCTTCCTTCCAATGATGGCAATGCCTCTAAAGGAAAACAGCAGACCAGCGAACCAGTTCACATCCTAAAACGGTCGTTTGCTCGTACCGTCTCAGTGGTGATTATTTTCATTTGTATTTTTGGCATACGGCTGTATTGTAAATGTTTTGTTTGTTTGTTTGTTTGTTTTTGCTAATACATTTGATTGTATCTGTGATTGTAGGAGTGTTTTGAATCTCTCCTGAGCGTTCTTCACTGGAGCTGGACCACGCTGGTGTTGGGAGTCGAGGAGCTCCGAGGACTGAAGGGTTTCCAGTATACGGCAACGCTACTGGATCTGGAGAGACTTCGCTTTGTTGGCACGTGTTGCCTCCGCCTGCTCAGGGTTTACATCTGTGAGATTTTCCCCATTGCAGGTAGGAATTCCTGAATAATCCAGGAAATCTGGGATTAGATTGGAGTATTTTACAGATCTAGATAAGACAAAGTAAAATAAAGTGTTTCCTTTTCCATAATTTACTTATATTCTATAAATTATTACCATTTATTCATCCCCTTCATCTATTTGTACATTGCATGTACATGTTTCCTGTTTAGTCTTGAATTAAACTGATTTGTGCTCCAATGTAGGGCTGCAACTAACGGTTATTTTCATAATCGATTATTCTGTCGATTATTTTTCACAATTAATCAATTAATCGCTTTTGATTATTAATTCATTTAGCATTTTTTTCCCCATATAAGCTATTAAAAAACAAACTTTCATTAAGAAAAAGGAAATGACATGACAATTGTGCCGGCCATTACAAGGAAGGAGCAAACTACCATAAGAGTGTAAAATATTTGTTCATTTTTTGGCAAAAAAAGACAAAAATGAGGCAGAATTACATATAACCAATACAGTTTGCGCCATATTAACAAGGTTCGTAATAATAAGAATACTGATGCTCTCTTTTTTTCTCTTTGATTGGTAGCCAGTGCCAAAGCTGTGGTGGAGGAGTCGAGCAAGCTGGCAGAGTGTGTGGGAAAGACGCGTAGCCTGCTGAAGAAGATCCTGTCAGAAGGCATGGATAACTGCCTGACTAAGCTGGACAATGACCCTCAGGGCTACCTGTCTCAGCCTCTCACCCTGCTGGAGGCTGTGCTGCAGGAGTGCCACAACACATTCACGGCTTGCTTTCACTCCTTCTACCCGACGCCGGCTCTCCAGTGGGCTTGTCTTTGTGATCTGCTCAACTGTCTAGATCAGGTAGGGTGGTTTCATTTCCTCCACAAGTCCAAAATTACCTTCACCTTAAAAGAAGAAAAAAAACAAAAATGTTTTCTCCTTATCATTCAGGACATTGCAGAGGCCAACTTTCGCACATCCAGCAGCCGTCTCCTGGCAGCTGTTATGTCGGCTCTTTGTAACACCTCAGTCAAGCTGACATCCATCTTGCCCATTGCGTACGATGGAGAAGTGCTGTTGCGCTCGCTGGTGAAACAAGTCAGCACAGAGAATGACTCCGCTCTCGCTCATCGCTTCCCCCTGCTCGTGGCCCATATGGAAAAACTAAGCTATGTAAGTATTGAGACCAACAAAGAATTTTAAAATGTTTATCCTTTTATCAGATATTATATCATGTGCTCTAAATTTTATTTAAAACCATGTTTACCTTTGTTTTTAAATTTTGACTAATATGGAAAGATAATTTAAAACAAATATGGTTTAATCACTTCTTTTTCATTATCTTCTTTTGATAAAAGATGCATTGGTTTTGAAGTACATGCATTCAATTGTATGTAAATAACATATATCATAGTTTTATTTTGCAAATGGCAGCTGTAATGTGGAACAGACAGATATGCATGCTTGTTAAAACATTATCTGAGGCCAATTAACCCCCTTTTGGGCAAAATGACCATCTCAATTCTGGGTGGCAACTAGACCCATTCATCTCCCACTGAGTTTGGTTTAATCCAAATTCAGTTTTTTTAGCTGCACCCACTCGTCCACTTAAAATTTACGAGCCAATTGAAGAATGAAACCGCCGCATACCCCAGCGATCCCGCATCAGGAATCTAGCTTTAAAAAGCCCGATTTAGTAGTTAACTAACATGAGCATCAAAGTGTTTCACAGTAGGATGTAATAAACTCTGACCAAAATGTGAACATTTAAGTCTAGAAATGTATGACGTTTTCCAACAAACAGGAGAATATGTTGTATTTCATTTAATTTGAGAAATATTTAAGTTAATGTGGGCTCGTTGTTTCAGACTGAAGAGAACCTGATGGGTATGACCAGTTTCCGCGAAGTGCTGGAGAAGATGCTGGTGATCGTGGTGCTGCCCGTGAGGAAGACTTTGAGGAAGGAAGTGGAGCTGTTCTCCCCTCACCTGGTCTCCAATACCTGCGGCCTGCTGGCTTCCATTGTCTCTGAACTAACTGCGTCCGCCATGGGCTCCGAGGTAGCGTCACAGTCGCTTCACTGAGCACTACATAACGCGAAAAAACAAGATCATTGTTTCCATCTTTACCTTCCTTTTAAATCAATTGGTTATCCTTACACACCATTAAATCAAATGTGACACCCGGACCTTTTCTTCCCTCTCATTAGCGTTCTTTTGCTGTTTTATTTATTATTTAACAGTCACCAAAGTAGCTTGTGATAGAAGGGGAAACCTTGTCCTTCTTGTTTTTACACAACAGTAACAAACTGAAGAAGAACAGGTCCTCAACGTTAAAATTAGTCTTTAGGCAAGAGGGGCCGAATATTTGTCACTCTTCCTCACACGAACACTCCCTGTTATTATCGTCAGTGGCTGCAGTCAGGACTCCTGTTGCCATAGCAATGTCACCTGACAGCAGCCCCCCCAACAGCAATGTTTTTCCTTCACCGTCTGTTGTCAAGGAAACAACTTTTTCCTCCACAGTTCGTCCATTTAGACATCCCAGCAGTTGTGTCTCGTCTTTACCTCATCAGGGTGGAATAAGCCATTTTTAGAGAAATAGTCAAATTGAATTCTCTTAGTTTTCAGTAATTCTGTTCCTTTGGAATAAGGAGAGTAGAGATTTACCAATCAGGTATTTTCTAAAATCTGTTTTAGCATTTAATATTATTTTAAAAGCACTCAAAATCTTGCTATTATAGTTATAAATGTATAAAAGAGGTCTAGTCAAGACTATGGGTTGTTTAAGTGAAACAAGAAGCAATGGTTGTTTTAGTGTCGAAATGGTTGAGAAACGTCGGCTATGGGCATTGGCGCCGATACCACTTTTGGATATTGATACAAGCGCAGATTTTTCATATTGATGCATCCCTAAACCTAAACTATGTACTTCATTCGTACTTGCTTTATTAGGTTGATGGATTAAACTCGCTCCACTCGGTGAAAGCGTCTCCAAACCGCTTCACCAAAACGAGCCAAGGTCGCAGCTGGAACACGGGCAACGGCTCCCCGGACGCCATCTGTCTGACAGTGGACAAGCCAGGCATTGTGCTGGTCGGGGTGTGCGTCTACGGAGGCGGAGGCATCCACGAGCATGAGCTGGAGGTGCTGGCTGATGACGTAAGCGCTCATAAATCTCTCCTGCCCTGATTAGCTCTCCACAACTCATGTGTGTCGTCTTACTTGGCGAGTGTTCAGGAAATCTATTTTCAACTTTGGTTTGTGTGTCCTTCAGGCGCAGACAGAACACCCGGGCGACTCGGCTCACTCTCACAGGTGGACGTCCCTAGAGCTGGTGAAGGGCACCTACAGCACAGATGACTCCCCCAGTGATATTGCGGAGATCCGTCTGGACAAGGCGGTGCCGCTAAAGGTTCCTGATCATTACAAAACTGCTTTTTTTAGGGCTTAGTGTGAAGACACCACGTACGGGTGTCAGAGTGCTAATTATTTTCTGTTGTAGGAAGGGGTCAAATATGCTGTTCGGTTACGAAACTACGGCAGCAGGACAGCCAATGGGGACGGAGGTATGACAACAGTGCAGTGCTCAGACGGCATTGCCTTCACTTTCAGCACTTGCAGCTTGAGTAGCAATGGAACCAATCAGACCAGAGGTCAGATCCCGCAGATCCTCTACTACAGGTAAACACCAACCAAGTCTTGTATATCATTTATAAAAATGCTTTCTTTTTAACCCTTCTTTTTCTTCCTTTTATCTAGGAGTGAGTATGATGGGGACCTCCAGTCTCAGCTGCTCAGCAAAGCCAACGAGGAGGACAAGAACTGTAGCAGAGCTCTGTCTGTGTTTAGCGCTGTGGTCAGAGCTGCAAAGGACCTTCTCCACAGGGCCTTTGCAGTTGATGGTAAATGGAGCGATATTTTAGAAGAAACTATTGCTTTTGGAGAAACTGGGGCTGAAGATGTACGTATTTGTTATTCTAAGAGTAGTTTCTCCTTCCTTCTTTCCAGCTGATGATATTCCAGAGCTGTTAAGTTCCTCCAGCATCTTCTCCATGCTGCTGCCACTCATCCTGGCCTACATCGGACCAGTCTCTGCCTCTGTCCCAAAGGTAGGAGCCACATGTGACTTGCAGCGCTAAAAACTCTTCACCTGATATCTCTGTCATTTTGAGGCCTTATAATTCTCCTGTTTTTTTTTTCTTGCAGGCTGCAGTTGAGGTGTTTGGGCTAGTTCAAGAGCTGCTACCGGCCGTTTCTGCCCTCAACCAAAAATATGCCCCACCCTCATTTAACCCCAACCAGTCCACCGACAGCACCACCGGGAATCAGCCTGAGATGGGCCTGTCGGCTTGCACCACTTCAAACCACTACTCTGTGATCGAGAGTGACCACCCTTACAAACAAGCTGGTGTCACACAGTATAGGGTACTGTGCCTTTAATTCTAACCAAGAGACTTAAATAAATAAAACAAGGGCCAATCATTTAAATGATACCCTCTACTTTCAGGTGTCTTTCCCAGACTGCGTTCGGTGGACCACCATTGAGTTTGATCCTCAGTGTGGGACGGCGCAGCCAGAGGATGCCCTTCGGCTGCTCATCCCCAGCCGCACGCTGCACCTGTCCAACCTGGGTGGGAAACCTCTGATCCACGATACCATCAACACGTGGACCGAACTCAGGAAGTTCTCTGGCTCCACCGGCTGGCCGACCACTGTGCTGGTTCTTCCAGGTGACAGAGTCAAACCTGGGAAACGCCTAGGAAGACAAGTTACAATAAATGGGGTTCCCTCAAAGTCTGGATTAGTCTGGAATTTGACAGCAATATTTTATAGGTCTCTTTGTTTTCTACCATGTTTGGGTTCTGTGTTCTTTCCTTTTCTTTTTCCTTACTTCTTTGTTTTATTTATTTCTGTGTTCACTAACTCACTTACTTACTCACAAGCCTGTGCAGAACATGTAAAATCTTCATTATGCATGAATATTTTATAATTTAAAATCATCCTAATGGACTACTTAGTGCGATAAGGTCTGGAAAAAGTCTGTTTATGAGAAAGGTTTCACTAGGACATTTACAATAGAGCTTTAGACGTAACAAGATATACTTTAGAGGATTTAGTTATTTATTTCATTTGCTAAAGTTTTAATCCTTTAATGCAATGCTTTCTCTTCTTCTTCCAGGCAACGAAGTTCTTTTTTCACTTGAAACAGCCTCAGATTACGTGAAAGATGAGAAAGCTTGCTTCTATGGCTTCAAGTGCGTTGCTATCGGATATGAATTCAATCCTGGTGCTGATGAAGTAAGGACACAAAGTTTCCCCTGTACATTTTTAAAGGTTTGCTCTGGTAAATATGGCTACAGGCACATATCTGAACTGTAAAATAAGATTTACACTGGCCAAGAAAAAACATCGGTTCTACATGCAGCACTTAAATATTTGCTAAAGCCGTGATCCAAACTTTTCACATTGACAGTTTCCTGCTTGATCTGCAACTTACTTCTGATAAACAACCTAGCATGCAACCGTTGTTCCAAAACAACGGGCAGTTAACGTTCAAACCAATTGTTTGTGTACTTTTAGGGTATAATCCAATTAGAGAAAGAGTTGGCATTCCTGGGGAGCGTGTGTGCTGCTGCTTTAATGAAGAAAGATTTGGCCCTCCCTATTGGTATGAAAAACACAGCAAATAGGATTTTTCTGGTGCACTTTTCAGTTTTCCTAATTATTGTTTCTAATATTTTAGGTAATGATTTGGAGGAAGATCTTGAGATTCTTGAGGAAGCTTCCCTTCAGGTATAAGTGAGCTTGAAGATTAATCTTGTGGTGTATTATATGTTCTTGCTAGATTGAATATGGATTTCTTCAGCCCTCACTGTTTTACCCATCTTTTCTAGGTGTGTAAAGCCCACTGTGGGATTCTGGGTAAAGGTCTGGCCCTCTCTCACTCTCCTACAATACTGGAGGCCCTCGAGGGAAATCTACCGCTGCACATCCAAACAAACGAGCAGTCGTTCCTGGAGGACTTCATCACCTGTGTGCCAAACTCGAGCGGAGGGCGATTAGCCAGGTGTGTAGCTGCATTTTGACAGTGACAAAATCAAATCAACTAATTTGAGTGCCATTACCCATCTAAGCGGATTAAACCTCTATTTGCGACAAGCAAAATTGCTGAATAAAACAGGCTGTGTCTATAAATGTGGTGTCGAATCTTGTTACTATTTTTCACCAGGGGTTAGGGGACATATGTCCCTGTAATCTGAGCAGCATTTGTGGACGTGGCTCTATTTAAAGTTTTTGAATAAATAGTTTGTAAAACACCCTCCCGCGCAGGGAGTCGCGGCGACGAAGCAGTGGCGCGTAACAAGAGCAGACCAGAGCGAAAGACTCTTTTTCCTTTTACTCGCGATGCGTGGCCGAGGTAGAGGCATCCTGCAAACGCCAAGCAGGGAACGTGGTTGGGGTGGCAGAGGGGCTCCTAACACCGCAAATAAGGGTGAATATAATGGGGATGAAAACAACCGCGTTTCCGTGGCAGACGCGGGAGAAGCCGCGGAAAAAAACACAGCTAATAGTGGCGTTCACTGCCGCACTGTAAATCACGGCGGTGATGATGATGATGGCTGGCAGTTCTTGAGAGAAGAGGAAGAGTATCAAAAGTGGATCCTAAATTTTGATGAGCCTGTTGGTCATTGTGGAGACGATCTGACAAATTCTGAGCCCATTGATTTCATTTCAATGATGAATTGACATTTTCCAATTTGGCCGCCACCTGTTGATGTCACAATAATCTAATTACATGACAAATCTACTTCTAACCCAAATCTATGTTCATACTGAAGATATTTCTCATTGAAAGTATCTGTTTATCTCAAACCACTTCAAGGTTATAGCCTTTTGACACCTTGATATCGAAATGAAAATTTTCCGATATGGCCGCCACCTTGTGACATCATAATATGCAATTTAGATTAATAATTTAACTCCCATCACAGACTTTGATCATACTGAACAACTTTCTCACTGACATTATACCTTTATCTCAAGCCACTTTAAAGTTATAGCCTTTTGAAATCTTTATCAAAATTGTATATTTTCTTGAAAAGCCTTTTCTGGCTCCCATACTTAAATGTTTCCAAAGATGGAGCATGTCAAAAGACTGAGTAAATGTGAACCTTGTGGAAAAGGCCAGAAACATCGTGGAAGCTGTAAAAAATGCTGGGTTGCCAAATGTAGGGTGTATGGCTCACACCCTGCGGTTGGCTATCTATGAGCAACTTTGTCCTTATGCTGTCTCTGCACAGTATAAGGACATAGTTGCCAAAGGGAGCGGCGTCTGGAATAGCATCTACTATATGCAAAACAGTCTCTTAAAGAAAACCAAGCATTAGGTGTTTACACAGTTGACTTTGGGCTAGCTACTACCTTTAGTTCTTCTAAATGTAAATTGATTGAAAACAAAACACGGCCATAGCCCGTTTGATGCCTTTTAAAGCTTGTCCTTCACAAAGAGACTGCAGCAGATAATGCTGTGAAGAAAGCTAAGGACATGTTGCTGGAAGCTCTCACCCATGGTAGAAGAGTCACTCTGTTGTCATAGAATATGTGTTAATGTGTCATTCAGTTCTAACAGAGCACTAATTAATTGTTGTTTCTAACTTTTTTATTATATTTAGATGGCTGCAGCCTGATTCATATGCAGACCCTCAGAAGACATCTCTCCTCCTGAACAAAGATGACATTCGCTGCGGATGGCCTGCTACTGTGGTTGTACAGACTAAAGATCAGTATGGGGATGTGGTGCATGTTCCCAACATGAAGGTTAGAATATCTGTTGTAGTTTCGTGTCTTACAAACATCTAAAGTTGTTCATTTTTACAGTCACACTCAGCCCCAACAGATCAGACACACTCTGATTCAACCTAATTATTATCTGTTCATCTGTAGGTGGAGGTAAAGGCTGTTCCAGTTTCTCAGAAGAAGTCTGTTCAGACAGACATGAAGAAACTGCAGCGGCTGCCTGGAAGCGCCTCGCCTTCGTCCTCCGGCCCCGACCTCACCTTTGGAGGTCTGCCGACACCTAAGCTGGAAGCCACCTATGAGCCTGTCATAGTAAAAGAAGCTCGATACATTGCGATTACTATGATGAAGGTCAGCAAGAGTCACTCAGCAAATTTATTTACTTTGCTCCAAGTTCTTCCTTATTGATTCTCAGATGGAGCGATTTGTTTATCAGTTATGTGAGGTGCTATGTTTGTTTTTGTTTTTTTGTTATTTTTTTACACTTTTGTGACAAAAATCAAAACGAGAGCTGCTTTAACCAACAACTATATAGCAGCTAAGTACTTTACAAGTGAGGAAGTTTGTCCTTCCCTAAATATATACAGCTTGTTCTTTACCAGCTCTCCAGTCCTTCGTTTGTTTGTGTTTTAGTAATGGTGTTTTCACTCAGGGCTGCACGTCAACAGAACAAGAAGTTTTAGCACCACCACAAATTTTCTCTAAAATCTCTAAAAAACCAAAAGTACTGCATATGATTAATTCAACACACTGACTAACAGGATTGATGCATACAATGAAAACACAATTAAAATGTATATAGAAATATATATGTTTGTATATGAAAATGAAAACATAATAACCTTTTAATTTATTCATATTACTTTAGATGTGTTTAATACATTAGTGTGAGTATGTGTTAAGGAATGTGTGCAATTTGGGTCATACTGTAATGTGTGTGCTGTATGAGATTTAAAGAAATGCATGTGGAATATTTTAGTTTCTATGCATATACAAGAATACGTATGTTTGTGTGTGATGTTAGACTTTCAGCAAGTCTGTTGGCCGCTGTTTAAAAAGTTGGTCTCTGGGTCCTCTTAGAAGAGGACAACCATTTCGCGGCTTCCTGACTGGGGTTAAATTCTTCCTTCAGTGCTACTAACCATTAGCATTCCCAAGATTTGTCTGTTTTCAACACTTTCAGCCAACTGCATATATCTTCACTCTGTATTGGGCACCTCTGGACTACAACCACTATGAGCATAACAACGTGACATGGCTTTGCTGCTCCTAGTACAAAAAAAACGGCTTGCAAAGCTGTTGCACAAGTGGTACTTGGAAAAAAATAATTTATCGCACAAACAAATCAGTGGTGATTTAATTTTCCTCACAAATGATTTTTCTCTCGGCCCGTCGCAACATTTCAATAGACCAATTAGGGGAATATGGTATGATAAACAGACTCAAGTTTAATTGTTGCCTATAAACTCATATTCTGCGTCTCGTTTAGGTATATGAGAACTACTCTTTTGAGGAGCTGCGGTTTGCTTCCCCGACTCCAAAGAGGTAAGCACCAACATGCAAACACATTTTCCACTGGGAACCGGCCGTCTCACTGACTCCTCCCCTAACAGACCCAGTGAAAATATGCTTATCCGTGCCAACACTGACGGGACCTACAGTGCTAACTGGACTCCAGGAGCTGTCGGCCTCTACACAATTCACGTCACCATTGATGGGATTGAAATCGGTATCCCCCCCCCCCACACACACCCTTATAATTACCACTATTAGGTCCAACTCTGTGGTAATACTGTAAACACTCAGATTAGTGTGTTTTTTGTTACCGATGCCCTAAATCCTTTGTATTGAAGATGCTGGTTTGGAGGTAGAAGTTAAAGACCCTCCAAAAGGGATGATACCACCTGGCACTCAGATGGTGAAACAGAAATCGGAACCTCAGCCGTGCAAGGTTAGGTTGATTTTATCTTTTTAACATAAAACACTCACAAATATACTCAAAGGGATCTTTTTGTCCTCATGGCCAACATTCAGGCCTTTTGGTACAATTCAAAAGGGAGCTCAACACTTTTTGTTCTCCTTACAGGCAAAAATGTAATCTGTAAAGGGAAACCTGTTTTAGTGTTTAAGCTAAATAATATCAATTGTTCAATCCACTGTCTTATACCTGCATATCCATTCAGAGTCCCCCAGCGTGATGGTGCATAACCCCAGCGGTCAGTGGGCAATATGCGGAGTACACCCTGTACAGCTCAGTAGTTCATCACAGGACAACACAGGCACAAACAAGAGAAAATGAGCAAGCACAGAATTACTCAAGATCACTTTAAAAGTTACCACTTCTTTTGGAATATTAAAGGAAGACCGAGTACTTAGAATGGGAGAACTCAAGACCTTGCTGCAAAGCAACAATGGTGACGCGTGCGTCGCTGTGCATCCTGCCTAATGGAACATAAAAATGTCTTACATTTAGTTTTGGTTACTTTTCTCAAGCCCAACTGAGTTGTATTAAATTCGTTAACCATATTTATGACATAGGTTATTAGTTATATTTGCGTTATTAAGTAAGTTACATTTTAAATACTTTATTGCTACATAAAAAAGGACGCTTATAAATCTAAAGGTAAAGTTTGACGAAAAAAAACAGCATATGCATCTTTGAAGCAGTATGGAACAGTAATTGATAGAATGTGATTTATAAATGAAATTCTGATTTCTGTCATATAATTAATTATAATCCCCATAGTTTTTTTAGTTGATTTCATCATCATTTTGTGAAACTAAACCACCTTTTTGAAAAACCAAAACGGGGAAACAAGCAACAATGTGTGCTCTTCCGTTTAGAGCGGGTTTTGAGAATCGCAAACCCGCGTCCCACTGAGAATCCACCTCCTAATCTTCTATCATTTTCTGCTGCAATGATGCATTTATTGCCTAGCAGGCTCTGTAATGGGATATTGCATGTTGACTCCCACCATCAGTGCCTCCCCTTGTCATTTCTCTCCCTCTGATGCGCCTCTTGTTGTTAATTTCTCTCTATTCTTTGCTTCAGCTGATCTCGATCTCCATCTCCCTTCTGGCTCTTTATCAGGTTCGCAAATTTGTGTCCAAGGACAGCGCAGGCCTGCGTGTCCGTAGTCATCCCTCCTTGCAGAGTGAACAGATAGGCATAGTATACGTCAATGGCACCATCACTTTTATTGATGAGGTAAATCAACCAATCAAGACCCTAACAACTATAGATCTAGAAGCTGGACTACTCTGATCCAAGCTTTGCTTTATCACGTAAAGATATTCAAAAAGAAAATGAGACAAATAATGTCTATTTTAAAGGATTTTTTAAGAATATTTTTTTGTATATTTAACAAAATAATTTCTCTAATTAATTAATCATTTATAACTTTGATGTTCTCCCTTTAAGTTGCTTCATTTCATCTTGCAAGACTCTCTGAGGCCACATGAAAGAATCTGATGCCTTTTATAGTGTAAAAGAAGGGATGCATTGAATCCTGAATAAATTCATTAGCCATTAGCTGTTTTTTGAGAGTCGATTCCGGCTAAATTTCCTCACTTCCTTCTCTTAGCCGTAAACACTCTCCTGCGGCCTCAGAGATGTCAGATGTTTGTAATCTGGGTGATTCCACTTCCTGTTTTCCTTCAGTAACAGGCCGGCATGGCTGTACTCTGTTCTGTTGCTTGTTTTCCCCCCGTAGATCCACAATGATGATGGAATATGGCTCAGGCTCAATGATGAAACAGTAAAGAAGTATGTTCCCAACATGAACGGTTACACAGAAGCATGGTGCCTCTCTTTTAATCAGCATCTGGGCAGGAACCTACTGGTCCCAGCTGACGTAAGTACAGTAGAAGATGGCCTTGCTGAGTAGCTTCACCCAGTCTGGTAATAACAAGCTAATGCACTGATGTTTTGGGAAAGAGTTCATCTTTATTACGTTTTTAAGATATCATTACACGTCCCTGCAGCACGATAATAGATCAGTAATAAGGGTTGGGGCTTTTTGTGCATGATGCAGTGTCCTGTAAAACTATTCATTACTCTTGAATTTTTTTGTCACGCTACAACCACAAACTCGATTATATTTCATGGGATTTCATGTGATAGACCAATATAAGGTTACTATGGGTTACTACGTTTGTGTAATATTCACAACACAAAGGCACAATTTGAATTATAATAATTTATGGCTAATATATTAAGTGCTCTGAACTTACAATATTCATCCCAGTGTAATATTTAGACGGTTGGGCCGATTTGCACATGAGCCGATGCTCACACAGACGCTAATGACATACACAAGTAAAGATAAGAAAGAGAGGAAGAAAGAAAAATAGGCACACATAGCTACTGATATTAGCATGAAAAGATTTTACCAATTTCATCTCCTGCGCGAGATGTTCAAAAATCGGGCATCCCTAAATATAGGAGTACCTCTCAAATACCTTACTTGTAACATTCAAAAGAAAGATGTGTGTTACTCACACAACAGCTGGATTCGTACATGACTTTTAATTAAAGTTTGTTGCACTGAATTTTATTCAGTAGTATCTAAGTAAAAGAGGCTGAATAGACATGTTTGTCACATACAAGATAGAAAAGCATTTAATGTGTTATTTGCTACTTTGTGTTGCTCACTTCCACACGATCTCAATAAAATACAGTCATCTCTCTGTTAGCATTGTGGCAAAGCGTGAAAAAGGTTCAAGACGAATAAATACTTGCACATGAAAGTGTAACGCTGAGAAAGATCTGCGTATGAAACCCCCACTGAGGTGCTTATCGTGTGCATGTGTTAACCCACGTCTCATTAATGGGATTTGTACTACTCACTTTGTTTCATGCATTATTGAGAATCCCAATGCAGCCGCTGACTGACGAGAAAGAAAACAATCGACGGGTGTAATGCAGGTCTATCCAGTAATTTCAAGGTTGTTTGTTTAGTTGGTGCATCTGACTTGCAAATTGTTTTTAACGAAGGTGTGTACATAATAATATTTTGTCTTTCTTCAAGTAACCCCCCCCCCCCTCTGACAACGAATTTGAATATTGCATAAAATTACATTTATATTCAAGAGAGCTAATATTACAATGGTTCTGTTTTTTTTGTTTTTGTTTTATATGAATAACCGATGGTCCACCAAAAAAAAAAAAAAGTAATCGGTGTAACTTTTTCCTACACTACAACTCCTCCTCTGCATTGGGATGCTTGAGTTATAACGAGGCTTTACTGAGAGGTCTCTGTCTGAACAGCATGGCACTCTACATCATCCGAGTGGGGATTTTTTGTGGAAGTCTCCTGCTTTTTATTTAATCTTCAGGGAAAAACAATCCAAAGTGTTTGGAGTGAGCTTGTTATTAAACATGTAAGCATTTTGGTCCCTTTTATTGGTCAGCCACATCTAACCTACATTGTCATTTCTTCAATTAAACGCCTTGGACTGGTACAGCCAGAAGGGCAAGGCCCAATCCCTTTTTCTTTCTTTTTCCTTCCTCGCAAAAAATACAGTTACCATTCCCCGATTTCTGATTTTTATCTTTCTTCCTGAGCCGTCTACTGTTTTTTTGACTCTCACGATTTGCTCAGGATGTTTTTAACGCAAGCCAAGGAGTCAGGGATATCGCCTTCTTGTCATGGACCCCCTTAACTATTTTCCCACCACAGGTGAGTTGTGTGAATCGTGGGGGGGGGGTAAATAGCTCGACGTCTTCATCTGTTATTCCACGTGTCGCCTTGAACCCCCCCGTGAGTCGGATGTCAGAAATAAGCTTGCATGGTTGTCAGAACGCTAAACTGATACTGCCTCTGTAGATGGCTACCATGTCCATGTTTGGAAAGTTTGCGTAAACACTCAATAAGGGTTGCTAGTTGCATGCACGGGTTTCAGGTTTTGATCAGTCTGTTGCATGAGGTGTTGTGATTGAAGAACAAAACAATATCTATGTGTGTCACAGCATGGCTCCCTTCAAACTGTATACAAATATTTGCCTTTTCGATTCACTTAAGTACAACCATTGCTTCTCCATTAAACACATTCTTCCTTTTTTTTTTTTATGTATTTCTTTCTTTCATGGGCTGAGAAAACTTTGATCCTGAACTCAAAAAATCAGTGTGAAGCATTTTCTCTTTTTAGAATTGGGTAAACCAAAAATATCCAGTTAGCATTTGTTTTGTTAGGGTTAAGTGATTTATTACCCAAATTTGGTGTATTGATTGTTCTTTTATAGTGCAAACCTATTGAAATTTATTCACTGTTTAATTACAAATTAAATGTACTTGCATCTTATGTGATAGGCTGATGTAACATGGTGTGTAATTATTAGGTGGTAGGAAAACGGTTTTTCGCTGCTGTCGCCGTTCCAAGTCTTTTTGGAGACCTTTGCAGAATGGGTAAAGCTCCAACTGAAAAGAGAGCAGATCTCTCTGCTCAGTTCCAAGTTGGTTTAGGTCTGGATATTAACTGGATAGTGTATGGACTTTGTCTGATTTGGTCTGACTTCCACATGTTTGATGTGTTCCCTCCATGACCTCTCTATGACTTTCTTCCAACATTGCTTTTCTTCTTGCTAGATTTGGGGAGCTCACAACTTAGGTGAAGGCAGGTTTTCTATTGTCATACCTGGTCTCTGCGGCTCCTCCAGAGTTTTCATGTGCCTCTTGGCTGCTTCTCATATTCCTCAACTCTCTACATGACCAGTCAGTTCAGTTCAGCACAGCACATACGCTACTTTCTGTAGATTTATACCACACATTTGTTTCCTTTTTTTTAAAATAAATTATGTTTACAACTTATTAAAGGTTGTGATGGATGCCAGCATTAGGGGTCTTTAAAGCTTTTTTGCCCCATTTTCTTTGTGTCTGTGTTTTAATTTGTGCTTTCGCCTGTTGCAGGAGGTCAGGGGCCAGTCTGAGGAGAACGTAAGGGAGGTGAGCAGCTGCCCTTCCCAAGAGGCTCCCATTCAGGTGCAGAGCAGGGCGGGCCAGGGCGGCGGCCCGGGGCTTTATAAGGTAGTGAAGACCGGCCCCTCTGGTCACAACATCAGAAGCTGTCCAAACCTTAGGGGTATCCCTATTGGAATGTTAGTACTTGGCAACAAAGTCAAGGCCGTAGGCGAGGTACGCACTCACCCCCAAACAATACAATGTGTTTTTGTGGCTGCAGCTCAATCGTTTAGTCTGTTTAGACCTCCTCACAGTATTCCTTTACTTTCAAAGCTGTTCTCGATAGCTTCTGGTTACGTGGTTTGCTCTCTGCCTTTGCGTGTTCTGAGGTCTTACAAATTTTCTTTGGCTGCAACACTTAACACCTGACTAATTTTTAGCATCTATGCAAATTTATGGTGATCTTGGGGTGTCAAATTCAGCCGCCTTGAGACCTGTCGGTAAAAAACACCTGATTACCAAACCTGGGAGCCTTTCCGTGCCTTGTGTTCACTTTCTCTCGCTCTTGTAACTAATGTGTAAGTTTGCTTCAAACGCCTCGGTTCCCATTGATCTGTTGATCTGGTGCCTTCTTTCTATTTGGTGACTTCCTGTCCCCGGCTGTTGTGGCGTGTCATGCTGTTCAGCACACTTCTGAGACCGCGGTTGAATGCCCTGCGTGTTATCTGGGAGATGCTGCCTGCATTTACTAATTCTTCCATCTGTGTATGTTTTTTCACGATTTTTACTTCCGTGGCGTTGAAAAAAACACGACTTCAGGCATTTACATTTCAATAACACACCTGTTTATTAGAGTAAGTTGAATTAAAAAATGTGTTTTAATTTAACCACCGTTTTGTCCAGCAGTATGTTTTTCTTTGACAAAATGAATTAAATGTATTGTTCCGTGCCTTTGAGATGACCACAATGCTTGCATGTCATTGATCCTTCCTTCCATAGCAGAGATTTTCCTCTTGGTTTTTGAATGTACTGCAGTAAACTTGATTGGGGTGAATATGAAAATGGATCAGGGTGGCTTGGAGTATGAATAAAAAGCCGTGTTTGTGTATCAGGTTGTGAACTCAGAGGGAATCTGGGTGCAGCTGGACAAGAACAGCGTAGTTGAGTTTTGTGAGAGCGATGAAGGAGAGGCTTGGACGTTGGCCAGAGACCGTGGGGGAAACCAGTACCTTCGTCACGAAGATGGTGAGTTTACCTTGACCTTCGGGTTTAGTCGCAATACAAGATATTACTGACATGTATTGGTTCCTATACTAAACCCCGGTAACCTCTTTGATAACTAACCAATTTTCATTTGAATACATATTTTCAGTAGAGGGGAATGATATGTTTCTTTTCTATCACTGGGGCCACATTTAGATTTACATTTCATAACAAATCCTTTTATTAAATGGATCAGAAGTTAATTATTTCATTAATACATTAATTCCACTAATGCTAAACCAATAAGCCAACATGGTTTTTAGCAGAATCTAATGCTAAAACACTGAGACACTAATCATTCGCAAAAAGTATATTTAACTCAACACTTCCAATTTGTTATTTTATACCCATTATACCTAAAGTTATTCATGGTTTCAGTTCTATATCTGCTAAGTATTGCTAACTCCGTCCCTGATTTTGCCTAATTGAGCCACATTAGGCTTCTGTCTCAAAGCTTGGAGGTCATACTTAAATGTTAAACTTTTTACTGGAGAACCGCTGGATGTCGTTCTACAATGATGCATTCTGGGTACATATTAAACATTTCCCACATTGCGTCTCAATGAGACGCAATGGATGAGAACAAGACGAGAACAAATGTATATGGAGTGTAATCGGTATTTAACATCTAACTACTTGAAGATATCCTTTCAGTCAAGAGGAAAAAAATCAACACAAATGTTGAGCAAACAAAACAGCAAAGTAAATGAACGTGTATCAATTTAACCATCAAATTAATTTAAGGGAAGCCAAGTGGGCTAAATGTTTTCACAGTTACCGGACTCACTAATGCCCTAAGCTACTGCAAACGATCATCTGGCTTGAGAGCAAAGAATGACTATAAGAAGAAGCATCGTATGCCAAGTGTTAAGTACGGTGTAGGATCTGTTACGCTGCGGCGCTCTTTGTAAATAATGGAAACAAAAAACACATGCATAATTCAGATAGATTTTACTTATTTCTTCGAAGAACAATGATCTACAAATAATACTAATAAATGTCGTCTAACTGATTCTAAATCAACCTTCTTTTATTGTCGGCCTAACACTCTGACCTAATTCTTTTGTGTCATGTGGGTTTGAGACGAATTGAGGACGCTTTTCTTCTTCTTCGCTGTTTTTATCGAGCTTGATTGTTGAGGTCTTACCAAAAGACACCTGTGCGACTTTTTAACAGGAGTATTAATGCCTGTGGCACATTTGTTTTGTTATAAGTACATGTGTAATAAATATAGTCATTTTTAGATTTTTGTACCCGATTCCTGAAGATGTACAATAACTTTCTCTTAAGGCTTTTTATGTCATCTTACCAACATAATGAGGCTAGTTAGGAAAGTTCTCGAGCTATAATATCACATGCGTGAGACTAGGTGCTGTAATTTGGTGTTGCAGAACAAGGTTTGATCGAGCTTGGGAACCAGACTCCACCACCCAGTCCCTTCTCCGTGCAAGCCTTCAACAGAGAAACCCCCTGCAATGGAGCGCAGGGCTTTGATTATGGCATCTCCAACAACAAAGGTCAGTTTAATACACAGAAAAGGAAAAAAAAAATGCAGTTGGTGAACCTACATGATCTGAACATAATGTTCGTTAATATAAATGTATACATGTGTTTGCAGCTCATTTGTTATTGCCACACTTGTCTCCTGTTGCTTTTGAAAATGCTTGAATGCATCACTGAAGGATTTGCACTTCACCCATTCCTTATCTCTCCCCTTTCTGAAATATTTAAACCCAATAAATTGAAGCAGTTTTATATCTGAAAATATTAAAAAGTTTTTTGTTTTTTTTGTTTGTCTTTTTTTTTTTTGCCATTTATATTAAAACCTCTGCTACATGTGTGGCTTTCTCTGAATACCCAGGTATCATCTGTTTTTTTATATATGTTTTTATTGAAACTGTTTTGTTTTATTTTTCAAAGGTTTCCGCATGCTTTTTGATTTGTCTAATGCTGCTGTGTCATGCCTTGCATCTCTGCAGTCTCGGGCCCATGCGTGCATGCATGGGCCGCTCAGTGTCATTTGAACTGTTGTGGGCTTTGTAGCTGATTGCAGCGGCTGGCTCTGACCACCCCTCTCACCCCTTGTTTTAATGAAGACTCCTGTACAACACGTGGTCTTTTATTCAGTTATCTTCAGCTTATAGTAGAGTGAGCATCAGCTCAGGGAGCTTAAAATAAAGTGCAGCTCTAGCCTCAGTAAAGTGTTTTTGTCCCCTTTCTGTTTGAATGTTTTGCTTATTGTGTGCCTGATTTCCTAGAAAGTGATTTTACTCTACCATACTTGACTTAGGAGCTTGTCCTCTAAATATTATGTATTTTGCTCAATTTAGAAACTCATTCAAAGGCGGTGTCTTGGTTATACAGCTTAGAATCAGGTTAAAGGCGATTCCTCAAATAGATAGATTTAGAAGAGCCCCGTTTACAATCATTAGTTGTCAAGTTATACGGCTAAATTTATGCTCATATCATAAAAAATCCAATAATAATTTAAGGGGTGGCAGACCCAAGTATCTACATTTGAACACTTTGTGCTGAAACTTGCATAGCAAAGCAATTGAATAACTTAACAATGCTCAGATTTAGATTTGGGAGGCTGTCCCATCCTCTCACACCCCTTCAGAAGTGCTGGGCAAGCTTAACTTTTGTTCTCGGAACGAATCAAAACTTCCCCTCTTTAACTGGAGGCTACACTCCTGCTAACTGTGGAAATCTTTAACAGTAGGTCTCTCACCCAGAAGATTGTGAGAATCCCTACATCCACTTGATGACTCTCGTAGAGGAAGAGAGTCTAACCTGTCTCCAAAAGTTCTTTGTTAATGAGCCCAACTCTTTCTAGTTAGATGCTCATCCTCTAACTCTAGTTTCTACTGATTTCCTGCAAGTGTTGTAGCGATCCGTGTCCCAAAAGTCTCGTTATGACTCTCCTTAGGTCACACTGAGTCTAACCTTGAATGTACCACCGCTCCTTGGTGGTTGGACAAACAAATCAAGATGCTTCTTTATGAATTAACACTTTATAATGTCTAAAACTTTGATTAAGACACAGTAAGTTTGATTTGTAATTGAATTGAAGAGAAATTTTCTAACTTAAAATTAGCTATTTAATTATAAATGCTTATTTTAATTGATTAGCTGTGTCTATTGGCCTTTTTTTTATGATTAAATACAATTAAAAATAATTTAACTGATTTAATTGGTAAACTTTAATAAGTACAAGTAATTTTGTCTTATGGAAGAATGGAAATTTAGAAATTGCGCAACTCGAAGTGTTTGCTTCCTGTTGTAGTTTCTCGCAGGGAAATTAAAAGTGGTTTGTAATTTTTTTTAGATAAGCTTTTTATATTTTAAGTTTTTGATAAAAGAACCATTGTTCGCACGTCTTTTCATCTAAATTAGAAGGATTTCCAGGAAGCTGGACACCATTTTGGCTCCTTTTTATTACGTCCCTCTGAGGTCCCGTGGAAGATAACTGAATGATCGGCACATAATGAACAAAGCCACCCTCATCCCCCACTCTGACATCCTCAAACCGGAGTATAAGCTGCAGTTTCTCCACTTCCTCTTTGTTCATATTTGCAGGTGACCGGTTAAGTGCCATACTGAATACCAATCAATCTGGGCCCTTCCTCTCAGCAGCTCCTTCCTCTTCCTCCGTATTTGATCAAGCCGCCCAACCTCCCTCCTCTTCCTCTTCCTCTTCCTCCTCCTCCTCCTCCCTTGCCCACAGCCCATTTGTGTTTGGACAGCCCCCCTCCCAAGTGTCTCAGCCACAACCACAGCTTCTGAGTAAGTCTGTCCTGCTTTCTGACAGCACTTGCTCACACAGGTGTTGCTCTCTTAACCTTGCAATGTTTTTGTTGTCCTGATTTTTATTCCTCCATGTTAAATATTCTCTGTGGTGAAGAGGGGTGATAAGTGACACATAATGCTGCTGATGCTGCTGTTACAGCGCAGAAATATCTAAAAAGCTGACAAGTCTAATTTTTACCGCTGAAATCTTGTTTTATTTTTGTTTTGTTTTCTGGCTGGTAATTTTTAACGCAATGACCAGAAAACAAGATTTCAAGCTGGAATACTTAGACTTAATATCTTGGTAAAAATGAATATTTTTCCTATGTGCTCACATTGGAGGTTCAGTTGCTTTGGGTTTGGTTCGCTGTGCTTGCTCAATTGTTTACCGTCTCCATCTTCTTTATGCTTTTTTTTTATTTTTTCTTGTTGCTCAAGTGTCTTGCTTCATCCTCCACCTAAACCAGTCCCTCTAAACCTTAAGCCCAATGTAGATTTCTGAAATTTTAATAAGCCTTGTTTTTTCTACACTCAAATGAACAAAAAAGTGCAACAATTGAAAAGATGGTGTGCTCAGAAGATCCTGGAGGTTTTAGCCCATGCAACATTCTTTGCTCATGTTGGTCAATTTTTCAGCAATGCTTCTGTTTGCTCTCTTGTTGGTTCTGTGTGTGTGTTTGTCTGCAGAGTCCTGGGAGGGTCATTAAAACACTGATTAGTCAATAAGCCGAATCAGACAATTTAGCCTCAAGCCTTCGATCTGCAAACTAAAACCAGACAAATTTGTATTACAAGTTTTGATCTATAAACACTTGCACCTTTTTAACTTAATATTAAGTGTAGGAATCTATTTTTGATGCATAATTTGGGAAAAAGTTGTATTTGCCAAACAGCTTTGCAGCTTTATGATAAACGGAAAGAAGTGAAGAATGAAGAAATGGTTTATTAGATTCTGTAAATTCTCAAATATGCAATAAAAAAAAAAAAAAAAAAATTCTACATTTCATGCTTAAAATTGCTTCTTTTTTTTTTTTTTTATCAAAGTTTTAAAAAATGTAATTAGTTTTTACGAAGAGAAGAAAAATCATCTTGTTTTTGAATTTTTCAGGTGCTTAAACATGCAATAAGAGGAAGCCTGAAAAGAATGTAGGCCCCTTAATAAAAATGTTTTTTTTTGTTCCAAGCGTAATATTTACATTAGGACTTAAAAATAAATCACTCAGTTATTTCCTACTCTTTCTTCATTTTTACGAAATGTGGTGCACATGCACTTAAATCATAGATGCTCAACTTCCATTGATATCCCAGTATGGCAGAAAACCTTCAAGAGTGTAATAAGGCACATTTTGGCAATGATCAAATGTCTTCAGGTCATATTAGATTAAAAATCTGTAGACAAGACAGTTCATCTCAATACGCTGCATTTCTTATTTAAACACATTTACAGACCTTCCACTTTTATCCTTTTGCCATTTACGCATCTTAGCTTCCATAGATGTGTGCACGTCAGAATCAAGGCTAATTTCCTTTAAACAAGTTGTACAGAATGAAAAGCTAGTGTTTAAAATCAAACCTTCTTCATGGTGCAACACTTAACTAACAAGATATCCCCAGGACTCTGACTATAGGTGTCCGTCTTCTCATTTGTCGTCTCTTGCTTTTCATTAGTGCGTCGTCCTATTCCTTGTTCATCCTCGTGATTTGACTCCATTGCCCTTCCTCTTCATTCCTTCTCTCTCTGTCTCGGTCTGTCTTCTTTCTTTCATTCTGAATTGCTTTCCTGCATTTCATGTCTGGCTTCTTTACCTGCTCCACTGTTTTCCCTGCTGTAGATGGTTCATCTCGCAGCCTTGCTTCTCGTGAGCGTGTGCACAAAAGCAGTGTGTCGGTGGCTGGTCATGGTAGTGCTCTTTCGTCTCTAAGGCAAAAGGGTGGGTAATCAGAGATCGCATGCTCCCCTCAAACTCAACAGAGGGTGGGGATGAGTTTTTTTTGTTGTTGTTTACCTTATAATTAACTGTTATAATTAATCTTGATCTATTTATATCCTTGGGTTCAGGTCATTAGTAGAAGTACGAAACAATTTTGATACTTTTTTTTTGGTATAGCGAGGAATAACTTTTCTTAATCTTTAATTAAATAGCCATAATTTCACACTGAACAATTTAGAAAAAAGCAAGTTAAATTTTTAGTATGTTGGTTCCCTGATGAAAAAATCCCATAATAACAAATGGATATTATTTTTGGTACCCCAGCTAGTAATAACTACAACCATCTGATACGAGTAGGACATAATTTTGTTGTCTGCTTTTATATTTAATAAGGTTAGAGCATAAAAACACAGGAGTCCGCTTTTTATTTTTGCTGCTTTTTAGTTCATCAACCAGTTTTTATAGTATTTAGGTCTGAGATCTTTTTTTAGTTTTTTTTTTTTATTTGGCTAAAAGTTTATTTAAATTATCTATAAAACAAATTTGATAATCCAAACTAATGCTTAATTCTGATTTTTATGTAAAATTGTTTTTAAGTAGTCCAGAAAGTTCTCAGGTCCAGTAAAATGCAAAACATTCCCACTGCATCACAGATCCTTCACCATCTTTCTTTGTTTTATGTTCAGTCCTGCTTAAGTTTTTGTTACTTAAAAAGTGTTTATCTCATCTGAACGGGTTACCGGTTACCTAACCAGTTTAATTTAGTAGATTATTTATAACATTTGTGATGATAAGATAAAAACAGCAAGTTTGCAAAAAATATTTAATACGTGATGGAGTTGTTACAACATAAATTCGGGCTAGTTTTTCCATTTTGGTCATTCATTACAAATTAAAAATCAGTGTTTTCTGTAGAAAAAAAGAAAATCTCTCATGTTCCGCCACAAAAAAGTAGAATTTTCAATTTGAGATTACGACATTTTCATAAAAAGATACTTTTATTTAGCGTTTTTCTCGACATCTCTGTATCCACTGATATCAGAGTGGTCCCAAAATTGGGTTGGTAATAAATATTCATCAGTGTTCTCATTGTCTGCTCACCAACCTCATTCATTTAATTAGTTGTCTGTTTAAATTAGTGTGCACTTTTTTTTTTTTTTTTTTTTACATTCATGTACTCTTGTTTTTTTTAAGATCTATCATCTTCAAGGCTTTTATTCTCTCTTTTTTTTTCTAACATTGTTCATTTTTTGGTGTTGGTGTTTATTCTTTGCATTGGTAATTTTATTTATTTATTTTTTTATGCATATTTGTTTGAATTGTAAATATTTAGGTGAACGGGGGAATGTGATGTCTGGTGCGCGCTCCGTGTCTCAAGCCAGCAAACAGCGTCAGAATCGCTCGCCCAAACAGGAAAGTCGGGGAAGTCGTTCCACTGATCAGGCCCGGGTGAAAACGAACGAAGGCGGACTCTCTGCTAGTGAGGCCCTCATCCTGCGGTCAGACACGGCCAAGCTGAGGAGCGACTCTCATAGCCGCTCCCACTCGCCAAACCACAACACTCTGCAGGCTCTAAAGGCAGATGGCAGAACATCAGGTAGTCGGGCCGAGTCCCCAAATTCAGGCTCTCGCTCCTCTTCCCCCAAACAAAAAGGTGTATCCTCATCAGGTCGATCCAGTCCCTCAAGCAACCCATCCCAGCTTTCGTCTTCAAGCCACCATGACAAAAACCTGCCTACCAAAGTCAGCCCTTCTTCCAAAGCAAAACTCGATCCCCCCAGGGAGAGATCCAAGTCGGACTCGTACACTCTTGATCCGGACACGCTCAGAAAGAAGAAGATTCCCCTTACGGAACCGCTGAGGGGCAGATCTACCTCTCCCAAATCTCAGCTGTCTCCTAAAGATCCCAATAAAGAAGATATGGGTAATGCAGAGAACCGTGCTCCATCCCCACACGTGACCCAGGAGAACCTACACAGCGAGGTCGTGGAGGTCTGCACCTCCAGCGCTCTTCTCTCCAACGACGACGTCAACGACGAGAACGACGAGCTCCGTAACTCGGAGGAAGGCTCGTCCAAAGTCCACTTCAGCATCGGGAAAGCCCCCGTCAAAGAAGAGCTAGAGAGCCGCTCGTCGCCCAAAGTCAGCCGAAAAACCTCCAGCAGACACGCGCGTCCCAAGAAAGACAAGTCGGGGCCTCTGTTCAAAGCCGAGAGTACGTCGAGAGTCAGCGAGCCCGTCAAACAGGCCATGTCTCCGTCAGTGGCGGAATGTGCTCGTGCGGTTTTCGCCGCGTTCCTTTGGCACGAGGGGATCGTCCATGACGCCATGGCCTGTTCGTCCTTCCTCAAGTTCAACCCCGACCTAACCAAAGAGCAAGCCCCCATCCGTAACTCTCTAGGAGGACAGGGGCCAGAGGAGAAGGAGAGCAAGTTAAAAAATCGTCACTCCTTGGAGATTTCCTCTGCGCTAAACATGTTTAACATCGCGCCCCACGGCCCAGACATCTCCCAAATGGGGAGCATCAACAAAAATAAGGTGCTGTCCATGCTGAAGGAGCCTCCACTGCCAGAGAAGTGCGAGGATGGAAAACCAGACGCTGCGTCCTTAGAGGTGTCGTCTCAGCCCTGCTTGAGGCCGAAGTCTGTTTTGCCACTGACCTTGCAGCACCTGGTGGCGTTCTGGGAAGACATTTCAATGGCCACCATCAAAGCAGCCACCCAGAATATGATCTTTCCCAGCCCAGGGGCCAGCGCCATCCTAAAGAAGAAGGAGCAAGAAAAGGACGGCAAAAAGGCAAAGAAGGAGAAAAAGAAAAGGGAGAAGGCGGAGGTACGCCCAAGAGGGAATCTGTTCGGAGAGATGGCTCAGCTTGCCATGGGAGGACCGGAGAAAGACACCATCTGTGAGCTGTGTGGGGAGTCTCATCCGTACCCTGTCACCTACCATATGAGACAGGCTCATCCAGGTGAGGGAGACAGCCTTGTACTTTTAGACTGGAATCCTGGTCTGGTCTGTTGTTTTTTTGTTTTTTTTTTAACAAGCTTCTTATTCGTTTCCATGTCAGGCTGTGGTCGTTATGCTGGGGGTCAGGGCTACAACAGCATCGGCCACTTCTGTGGAGGCTGGGCTGGAAACTGCGGAGATGGAGGCATCGGAGGCAGCACCTGGTACCTGGTGTGCGATCGCTGTAGAGAGAAATACCTGAGGGAAAAACAGACGGCTGCCAGGGAAAAGGTTTGAACCACCATCTTTTTCACTTTCTGCTTCCACGATGAACACGTCGTATTTAAACTAGCTCGATAACGTTGAAGGTGAAACAGTCGAGGAAGAAGCCCCTTCAGGTGAAGACTCCGAGAGCTCTGCCCACCATGGAGGCCCACCAGGTGATCCGAGCCAACGCCTTGTTCCTGCTGTCCCTCAGCAGTGCTGCTGAGCCCAGCATGCTCTGCCACCATCCTCCCAGACCCGTTTACTCACAGCTGCTCCCCAGCCTGAAGGAGGGTGTGTCGGAGGAACTTCCCAATAAAATGGGCTGCCTTTATCTACAAACACTAGCAAGGTATAGTTATAAGCCCATTCAATCACTTTTCTGGCAACAAAAACACTGCGTTTATTATAAACCCCTTTTCTTGTTGCTGTTTTCTTTTCAGGCAACAGACGGAGAACTTCGGAGCGTATCAAGACGACAACCTTTTCCAGGACGAGATGAGGTACCTGCGGTCGACGTCCGTTCCTGCACCGTACATCTCCGTCACACCTGATGCTTGTCCCAATGTGTTTGAGGAGCCGGAGAGTAATATGAAGTCGATGCCCCCAAGGTAAAAATGAAAATCTCTTTATTGGTTTCTTTTTTTTTTTTTGTTTCTTGATAATGTCGACAATTACAACATGTAATACAATGAACTGTATATGTTTGCATTTTGGCTCGTCGCAACCAGATCTGTGATTGATCTAAAATTTAAAAGAAAAACCAAGAAAGACCCTTAAATCTTCTAGTTTTAAATTATATTAATGCTTAAAGATACGTCCTAGTTGGTGAATAGAGTCCAATGGTTGTGATTTCATCACAGCAGGAATCCAGATGTCTGAAAAGCCCTCAAACAGCAATGCAAACCTTAACAAAATTTCCTTGAAATAAATTTCCTTCGGTATATTTTAACCAAATATATGCTCCGTCTTGATTTACTTTTAGTCTTGAAACCAGTCCGATCACAGACAGTGACACTGCGAAGCGCACCGTTTTCCAGAGGTCTTACTCCGTGGTAGCGTCGGAGTATGACAAGCAACACTCCCCCTCCCCAGCCCGAGTCAAGGCCGTGCCCAGACGCAGGGTTCATAGTGGTGATGCAGGTAGATCAACGTAAAAAGTGGTGTGTGTTGTTTAGAACGAGTGGGGAAGCAAATTTGAACATGAGCTGCTCTGCTTTTCCGCGCAGAAGTGGGCTCGTCCTTGTTACGCCACCCGTCTCCCGAGCTGTCTCGTCTCATCTCGGCCCACGGCTCGCTCAGCAAAGGGGAGAGGAACTTCCAGTGGCCCGTTCTGGCTTTTGTTATCCAGCACCACGACCTTGAAGGCCTGGAGGTGGCGATGAAGCATGCTCTGAGAAAGTCTGCCTGCAGGGTGTTTGCCATGGAGGTATCGATGTTGTGGCTGCAAAATCCTTACTTGTGAAAGCTCAGTCGCATGTTGTGTTGTTGAGGGGTTTTTTTTTCTTACGCTCTTCCCAGGCATTCAACTGGCTACTGTGCAACGTGATCCAGACCACTTCTCTGCACGACATCCTTTGGCATTTTGTAGCATCTCTCACCCCGTCGCCCTGTGAGCCAGAGGACGAGGAAGAAGAGGAGAATAAGGTGAACAAAGAAAATTTAGAACAGGTAAGAGCGGCGTCCAGTAACGTGTAGCGTTTTCTTTTTATGCATCGCTCGTTCTGATTGGGAAAATATTTGCGATTGCACAGGAAAGAGACCTTGGCGTATGTGAACATCCACTGTCAGACATTGTGATTGCTGGAGAGGCAGCTCATCCTCTCCCCCACACTTTCCACCGCCTTCTTCAAACAATCTCCGACCTCATGATGTCACTTCCTAGTGGCAGTGCTTTACAGCAGATGGCACTAAGGTACGTCTCTGGTTCAAGAATGTCTCTCTAGTGGAAATTAGTCGGTCCAAATAGTCATCCTATATCTGGCTGCGTCCCTTTGGTTCAGGTGCTGGAGTCTCAAGTTCAAGCAGTCCGACCACCAGTTCCTCCATCAGAGCAATGTTTTCCACCACATCAACAACATCCTGTCCAAGTCAGACGACGGAGACAGCGAGGAGAGCTTTAACATCAGCGTACAGTCGGGCTACGAAGCAATGAGCCAGGCAAGAACCTGGCCTCCTCTAACTCGTGCCGCTGCTCGTCTGCTGTGAATAATGTGTGATTTTGTAGGATCCCTGCCTGGTAACCTGCCTGAAGGACCTAACCAGCGTCGTAGACATCAAGACATCCAGTCGCCCCGCTATGATCGGCAGTCTGACGGATGGCTCCACTGAGACCTTCTGGGAGTCCGGGGATGAGGACAAAAACAAGACCAAGAGCATAACCTTCAGCTGCGTGAAAGGCATAAACGCCACCAAGGTTTCTGTTCATGTGGACAACTCCAGAGACATCGGGGTAAGGAGCCACGCAAAACTAGGCATTGAGTTACTTGTCTTTGGTACCTTTTTAGTGACTAAAACATCCCTTTAATTAATAATAAAACTTGGCTGATATTAACAAATTAGGTTTACCGTCATCTCAATGCTGTTTGTGTTTAAGAAGGTGGAAGGGTTGTTTGTGTGAAAGTCATGCAGGATTGAAACAACGTAGTGGTGTGGCCATTTTTGAACTTGTAGGGAAATGTATCTAACAGGGTCACTCAAATAGAAATGAGGGGCCCCATTTTTTTTTTCTGTTTTTTTCTGTTTTTTTCATAACAATATAGCATATTTTATAACATAACATTTCATTTTTATTAAAAACAAAAATATTACCTAAAATAAAACTCTAATTTTAATTTGGGCATATATTAAAACAAAAAACTAAATAAAACCAAACATAACCCTGTACAACATCCTAAAAAAAAATAGTCTTCAGCCAGCCCATTTCTTGTGCTTTGTTTAACAAACTATGCATCTCAAGAACTATTTCACATTTCTCCCATGTCCCCTTTAATGGGAGAAATGGCCTCTTGTTTCTTTGACCAATTTTTCGATCCTGGGCTTAAATGGTGTGATTGCCAGGGAGACACACTGATGCATGTCCTTGTTGGTTTGACGACTCCGGTACTCATTTTGAATTATGTTCATATTTGAGAACGCATATTCACATCTGTATGTGGAGCCGAACATTGTAAGGATGTGCACTTTCTGTCCACTCTGGTTGGAACTGGCGGTTTTTCTGTCCAGTTTTCTTTTTGGAGCAAATTTCGTGCATGCCATTACTGCTCCGGTCGGTAAACGTGGGGCTGCTGCTGAGAGTGACTGTCTCAGTTTGGGAGGGCTGTAGTGCTATCTGTTTTATCGTTGCCATGGAGGCAACCCCCAGCCTTGTATTAAGATCGCGGCGTGCGATTGATTTTTTTAAATTTAAAAATAATTTTAAAAAAACTTTTCAAAACAGCTCGTGGGCCATTAATAGATATCCAAAGGGCCACAAAAGGCCCGCGGGCCGCTATTTGAGTATGGGGTTTATATAATATAGGTCAATATCTGTTATCGGCCGTCACTCCAGTGATAACTTGACATGGCAGGCCAAATGTTCATATTGGAGCATCCCTACCTTTAAGGATGAGAATTACGATGAGTATTATGGATTTTGACACTTTTTTATGTTATCTTAAAACAAAATCACACATCCTCTCGGTGTTGAGGGGATACTGTAAAAAGTATTTTTGGTACAATAAATTTGTAGTTCTCTGTTTTTCATGCTCCATCAGTCCTAATTAATGCCATGTTTTGTAACGTTACTCTTTATACCGACCTTAGGATGGTGACAGTCTTTCTCATTGTTTTAGACACGTTAATAATTTGGCTTGTAACATAAACAATGAGGTTTTAATAAATCAGGTGTCATCATGTTTTATTGATTTGATTTGTTTTATTTTTTTTCTCTAACCGTTCAGTATGAGAGTCATTGCAAATATGTAAGATCAACAATATAATGTGCACACAAATAGAGCAGCTGGAAGATTGTTACTCTGTAGAATTCATTATTAGAAATAAATAATAACTTAAAATAAATAAATGTCATATGGATCTCTTTTTAATCTTGTTTCTTGTGCAAACAGAACAAAGTCATATCCGTGACGTTTCTTTGTGGGAAAGCAATCGAGGACCTCTGCAGAATTAAGCAGGTATGGACACTTTTTGCAATACGCCAAGTGAGAAACTCATTTTTAAAGTTTCTTGGCGAGGGCATTATGCTTGACCTTTGGAATTAATCCTCTTTTCTTTTTTTTTTAAACACAGGTTGACCTCGACTCGCGACACATGGGCTGGGTGACGAGTGAGCTTCCCGGAGGCGATTATCATGTGATCAAAGTGGAGCTAAAAGGCCCTGAAAACACGCTGAGGGTTCGCCAGGTGAAGGTTCTGGGCTGGAAGGAGGGCGAGAGCATCAAGATCCTTGGTCAGATCTCAGCCAGCATGGCTCAGCAGAAAAACTGTGAAGCCGAGACACTCAGAGTTTTCCGCCTCATCACCTCGCAGGTCTGTCAATCTGGCCCGGTGATGTGCATCTTGGATCATGTGTGCGTATATGACGGAACCAGTGGGCAGAAATTCTCGTGTCTCCGTTTAGGTTTTTGGCAAACTGATCTGTGGAGATGCAGAGCCGACCCCAGAGCAGGAGGAGAAAAATCTAATTTCATCCCCAGAAGGAGAGGACAAGGTTTGTAGCGAATCGTTTCTGCAGAGCCGCTTCACGACTCCGGCATTTTTGTTTCTCATCATTTTTTGATTTTTCTGTTAACAGGCACCATCTGATGCGGATCTTAAGGAGCACATGGTGGGGATAATCTTCAGCAGAAGCAAACTAACCAACCTGCAGAAACAAGTAAACCTTCAAACCATTCAAAACAAACCCCCATTCTACCCCAATGAGATCTTTAAAGCGTCCCAATCCAATGCGAACGCCGCCCTCCCGTTTCCAGGTGTGCGCCCATATCGTTCAGGCGATCCGCATGGAAGCCACACGTGTGAGGGAGGAGTGGGAGCACGCCATCTCCAGCAAGGAGAACGCCAACTCCCAGCCCAGCGACGACGATGCCTCATCCGACGCCTACTGCTTCGAGCTCCTCTCCATGGTCCTGGCGCTGAGTGGCTCCAACGTGGGCCGCCAGTATCTGGCACAACAGCTCACCCTCATGCAGGACCTGTTTTCTCTCCTACACACTGCATCTCCGAGGGTGCAGAGACAGGTGGGCATGAACGTCAGATATGCAAATAAGCGTTTCTTGTAGCTTCTGAGCTTTCATGTTTTTTTCAGAAAAACCTCCATTACATATTCTAATGCACTTTATCTACTTCCTCATTGGGATTTCCCTTCGAAATAATTACACTGGTGCTTTTTTGAAATATTTGTAGGTCTGTGTGTTGATTAATTTCCCTTTGGGATAAATAAAGTATTTTTGATTTGATTGATTGATTGATTAGTAGTAAATTAAAGAGGTTGAATCTTGACAAACTTCATTCTAACCTGTTATTTTATTTCTTAATCTTTGATTTACCAACCATGCCTAAACCACTTATTTTTACATATGTAGACATATGTAGAGGTTTTCTTGAGGAAGGGAAATGGGTAAAATTACATGTGGAACGATAATCCCTAATAGTCCTTATTAGGGATTGGACCAAAGTGTTCATCCAGATTGGAAACAAATGTATCCGTCTACTTTTTTTAAATTTTATTTAAACCTTGTTTTTATTCACATTGCTAATTTGTCCGTTTTAAATGTAGCAGCCTTAGTAGCTTTTAGCGATGTTACGGTGCCATTCCCGGAGGGGTGTGTCTCCCACCACCAAACCATGACAGAGTGATCATTTCTTCCAGCCTTTTGTTGAGATACTGCTTCAGCAGGCCAACAATTATATCATTATATAGACTACAAATGGTCTTTAAGATAAAATATTTTTTATTTTCCCTGTTTGTATATTTAGAAAATAGAGAAAGCTGTGAGTAAAATATTGAACCACAGCTTTATTGTTCGATAGGTCGACGTCTTCGCCATGTGGGGTTTTGTACCTTTTCCTCTTGTTGTACTTTTTTATTACTGTTTGAGTCCAGATTAGTGTGTAGGTGATGCTGAAAAAAAAATCTTTGTTTGCTTTATGATCTAAATCTAATAAAACCTCGAACAAGAAAATTAAAATACTTCTGTTGAACTCTACAAAACATGTGAAGCATAAGTCTGCTTTTGTTCATTGTTGAAAACAGAAGACAATCCCCAAAACCGCTTTGCTCAGATTTTCATTGTGTTTGCAAAATTGATTTGTTTACGCTGTTGTAATAGAGATATGCTGAGATTGAACTGATTTGTAAGAGCTTGTTGTTGAGATATAAGATTTACCACCCATATAGTGTTTGGTAGCGTTGACCGTCGTCTTCGCAGGTGACTTCTCTGCTGCGACGTGTCCTGCCCGAGGTGACGCCGGTCCGCCTCGCCAGCATCATTGGTGTGAAGGCCCTGCCGCCGGCAGACATCAGCGACATTATCCACTCGACGGAGAAAGGAGACTGGAACAAGCTCTGCATCCTGGACATGTTTCTGGGCTGCATTGCAAAGGCCCTCACCGTGCAGCTGAAAGCCAAGGGCACCACCATCGCCGGGACGGGCAGCACCGTCGCAGGGAAGGGCGTCACCGTCGCAGGGAAGGGCGTCACCACCGTCACGCTTCCTATGATCTTTAACTCCAGGTGAGCTTTTGTTTTTGTTTTTTTTTGTTCTTAATGATTTTATTCAGAGCTGATTTGTGCATATAATTTCGTTCACATTTTTTTTTATCAGCTACATCCGCAGAGGTGAGAGCCACTGGTGGATGAAAGGCTCCACACCTCCACAGATCGCTGAGATCATCATAAAGCTGGTCAAGGATATGGCAGCTGTGAGTTTTTTTTAAAAGTTTCTGTCATTTTCTGATGTGTTACTATGACCACTGCCCACCTTAAAGTAACACACACACACCGCTTGTAGGGCCACCTTTCAGATGCTTGGTCCAGAGTGACCAAAAACGCAATCGCTGAGACCATCATAGCGCTAACTAAAATGGAGGAGGAGCATCGGTCTCCTGTTCGCTGTATAGCGACAACAAGGGTAAGAACACTAAGAAAAGGCTTGTATGATTGGTTGAAGATGCAGTTTATTCAGTATTTACTCCTCCTTTCTTTTAGCTGTGGCTCGCCTTGGCGTCGCTGTGCGTCCTTGACCAGGATCACGTGGACCGGCTCTCCTCCGGCCGCTGGATGGGTAAAGACGGGCAGCAGAAGCAGATGGTGAGTTTTCTAAATGGATGTGAAAGCTGAAGCATGTGAAGCTGATTTAAGGAGCATAAATTTATTCCCGTCTCACCCACCCCCACAGCCCATGTGCGACAATCACGATGACGGCGAGACCGCCGCTATCATCCTGTGTAACATATGCGGCAACCTCTGCACCGATTGCGACCGCTTCCTCCATCTACACCGACGCACTCGCTCCCACCAGAGACAGGTGTGTTTAAGACGTTGACTTTCTTAACGGTATGTTTGCGGAAATAAAAAAAATAAAAATAAAAAAAGGAAAGTTTGGATGCACCGATTTTAGAGTTTCTTTCTCGTAAAGCTCTGACCTTCTGATACGTTTTGATTTCTTATTAAGAACCGTAATATAGGAAAAGGTGTGTTCAAAGGAGGTTTTCAAATCCTCTGCTGTGAGCAGATGTTTATTTTAAACATAGCAAATACACTTTCTTTTTTTTGAGCTTGGTACATCTTTGAGTAATCTCTGACTTCTGCTAAATCTTCCCTAAAGAAGAGTGTTATTGCCAGTGCACCCTTATAGTGCTTCCCTGTGTTTAAGATGGGGTAAAAATCGTTTCCATTTACCAGCTGGTGTCCTTCTCGGTGAGCATTTTGTTTTCTTCTGCACAGGTGTTTAAGGAGGAAGAGGAGGCCATCAAGGTTGACCTCCATGAAGGTTGTGGAAGAACCAAGCTCTTCTGGCTCATGGCTCTTGCTGATTCAAAAACCATGAAGGCAATGGTGGAGTTCAGAGAGCACACGGGTAATTTAGTGAATCACTTACATTTTCGCCACAAGATCAATGAAACTGTGAGACTATCGCACGTCTTTCTCCTCTTCTCGTCAAACCACCATTTCTGCAGGTAAACCAGCATCCAGTAGCTCAGACGCCTGCAGGTTCTGTGGAACGAGAAATGGAACGGAGCTGTCAGCAGTGGGGAGCGTCTGCTCGGACCCCGACTGCCAGGTGTGGAGAATCCACTCAACACAATCATCCACAAAAAAAACGAAAAAATTATGCAGATAATTAGTGTTGTTTTTAAACCAAATCCAAAAAAAAACTTTGTTAATAAATTCAGGTGAACAAAGTGGTTAAATTATCAATATATTCTTTTCCCCGGAAGATCGACATTTAAAAAAAATATTTTTTAGGGTTTTCCCAATTTTGCCAACTTGTTACTTTTACACATGTTCAATTAAAACTATGTTTATTTGGACATTACAATTTTTATGTGAATTTATAAAATATTTTATATTTTAGAGGGTTTTTTATTTCATATGAGAGAGAAAGGGAAATAGAAACACCTTGCATAAGCTTAAAATGACAATGTACTAACTACACGTAATGAGAGCTATAAAGTTTTTAATTAACACGTGCCTCACTTGTGATGAAGATCAAGAATCGACAGTTTATTTATATAGCGCCAATTTACAACAGATACATCTCAAGGCACTTTACAAAAAAATCAATTAAAATCATAGATACATCATTACAATTCAGTTTAAAAAAGTTTCCAATCCAAGGAACCACAGCAGATTGCATTGAGTAATTGACTTGCAGCAGACAGAAACAATGGCTTGTGTTGTCGTTGACTTTACAGATATCCCTCATACTGTGCATGCATGTAGTGACAGTGGAGTAGAAAAACTCCCCTTTAACAGGAAGAAACCTCCAGCAGAACCTGGGTCAGTACATGCAGCCGTCTGCCATGACCGACTGGGGGTTTGAAGAGACAGAAATGTAAAATAGATCCAGAGGAGACTGAAAAAAAGAAAGAGTATTTAGCTGCAGCTGTGGAGCGTCGCTGGAGGCATCTCACTCCCATGTTCTCATCCAAGAAGCTGTCTCAGCTAACAGAACGCCAGCCCAGGTGTGGTTACTATGGAGAGAATAACACTAAGAGAAAACAAAAGGTTAACAAGGTTGAAATGACGGTAACTAAAGCAGATTGGACAAAGGAAGAAAGTAGCAGAGAGAGAAGTGGTCAGATTGTCCTCCAGCTGTCTAAGCTTAAAGCAGCATAACTATAGAAAAACCTTAAATGAAAGAAAGATCTTTGTGAAAGGAGTCTGTTGAAGTGCTAAGCTAACGTTAGCTTTCTTACGCTCTGTTTTTAAGACGTGTTGACTTGGACTGAGCTCATGTCTCTACAAAGGAAGTCCTGACTGCTCAAGTCAGATCACTCAGATCAACCGGCAGCTTCCTTTCACTGCTATTCCCTGAATTCATTGTGTATAGACAAAAAAAATATCCATGTGCTGTTTTTATATTGTCAAGTTGTAATCTTGCTAGAGACACATACACATAAAAAATGATTTTTACCGAAAATGTTCTTGTTTGACCCTTAAATACCATAATAGTTCACTTCATGTTTTTATGAAGTTAAATGATAGTTGATAAACTGTTTCAGACACATTTATTAATCCACGTAGAGCCAGCTAAGACCTTTTTTGTGTTGTATTGGACTTCCTGAGCATCTCCATCTCTTTTCCTGTTGACGTTCTCAGGAGTACGCAAAGCTGGCCTGCAGTAAGACTCACCCCTGTGGACACTCCTGTGGAGGAGTCAAGAACGAGGAGACCTGCCTGCCGTGTCTGCATGGCTGCAATAAGAACGCCGGCTGCCTGAAACAGGACGCGGATGACATGTGCATGATCTGCTTCACTGAGGCTCTCTCCAATGCTCCTGCAGTACAGGTAGCTTTGAGTTTACTGTTCATTCGTCCATTTTTGATGTTAAATGAACTCGTTTTAATGTTTGAGCCGTTGCTTCTGCCTGCAGCTGGACTGCACTCACGTGTTTCACCTTCAGTGCACTCGTCGTGTTCTTGAAAACCGCTGGCTCGGGCCACGGATCACGTTTGGGTTCATGCTATGTCCAATTTGCAAGGTATTACACATAGTTTGAGTTTAGCTTTGGTAGAAATGCCACAGTTTCCACTTTTTGGTCATCTTTGGGAAACATACATTATAACAAACAAACCTTTATTTTTCCTCGTTTGTTTTTTTTCCTGCAGAACAAAATCAACCATTCTGTGATCAAAGACCTCCTCGATCCCATCAAGGAGCTGTATGAGGACGTGAGGAGAAAAGCTTTGATGCGGCTGGAGTACGAGGGCCTACACAAGAGCGAGGCGATAACCACACCAGGCGCGCGCTTCCACAACGACCCTGCGGGCTTCGCCATGAACAGATATGCATACTACGTGTGCTACAAGTGCAAAAAGGTCACACACAGACACACACACACACACCAATTGAATGAATCTAGGCTTTTTTTCAGCTCAACTGTTTTGCATGGATTGGAAATTGAAGCTTACCCTTTACTGTAGGCATATTTTGGAGGGGAGGCTCGCTGTGATGCAGAAGCAGGACAGGGTGATGACTACGACCCCAGTGAACTGATCTGTGGAGCATGCTCGGATGTTTCCAGGGCTCAGGTGAGTAAATGATACCAGTAAACAGATTGCAATATTTTTTGCTGGGCCTTGATAATCGCCCCTTTGCTCTGTTTTTCCTGTTGTCCTTTGTTAGATGTGCTCCAAACACGGCACAGACTTCCTCGAGTACAAATGTCGGTACTGCTGCTCCGTCGCCGTGTTCTTCTGCTTTGGAACCACACACTTCTGTAACGCCTGCCATGACGACTTCCAGAGAATGACCAGCGTTCCCAAGGAGGAGCTACCTCGGTGTCCTGCCGGTGAATAAATAGTTTCTCTCCAAATCAAGGATCCTTTGAGACCTTTTCTCAATATTTTACAAATCTTGTTTTAGGGTTTCTACTGTTGATCTTTTGTGAGGGGGTTAGAAGTAGCTAACCCGAGTAGATTTGGTGGATTTGTTTAATAAGAAATTGCTCTATGGTATAATATAACAATTCAAACTCAGAGTGTAAATGAAGCTCGAAAGTACATATGTTTATGTTAATTTCTAAGACCTGTATATTAACCATTAGGGTAACTAAAGTAATTTACGGAGGGTAAGACAAAATAGTATGAGGATAAAAGCCCCAATAGTCTTTCGAATATAAGGAGAAAAATTAAAAGATAAAAAGAAAATGTCCCGCTATTGGGTGTTAAAAGCAATGTTAAACATTTACGTCTCGATAGCTGTCAAAGGAACCTGTCCTCCTACGTTGTTTATCAAATTTAAATGTAAGCAGCCAAAGACCGTATTGACGCGACAGCTATATATATGAGGTACAAACAGAGGAAGAAGTAAATATTCGGTGGTTGTTGTTGGAAATTTACTGGCAGATAGATTTGTTTCTCATCAGTGTCGCACTAAAAGTAGAGTTTGTGTTCAGTAATGATTGATCCATGTAACAAGCAAAGTGAGAAAAGTAAGGGACCAAGGATGGAGCCTTGTGAGACTCCACAAGAAAGTGGGATAGTGGAAGCAGAAAGGTCGCCAATCATTACAGAAAATGATCTCCCTGTTAAGTTTGTTTGGGAGTATTAATTAACCAACAACCAGAGAAACAACCAAGTGGCCAATTTTATCTAGTGGAGCTCCGAAGACCGACAACTCTGGTTGAACAATCCATTGACATTATGGACGTAGTTATAAATCCAAATAAAGCATGTTGTTTCTGGTTGTAAAATTTTATTTTTCCTGTGCAGCAAGTTAGTTTAAACGTGTAGTTTTGCTTTGCAAGCATGGGGAATAGAATCACCTAATTTCTCTTTTGATTGTATTTCATTCATAGAAATAAATAAATTAAACAATGAGTTGAAAATGTAACTTTCCTCTTTTTTTCCCACAGGGCCCAAAGGCAAGCAGCTGGAAGGCACCGAGTGCCCTTTGCATGTGGTCCACCCACCGACGGGGGAGGAATTTGCTCTGGGCTGTGGAGTGTGCAGGAATGCCCACACCTTCTAAACTTTAAGAGACTTGCTGAGAACCAGTCGGTCTGCTGTGATTTGTATCTCCGCCGGCGCTGCTGCTGCCGCTGCTGCTGAGGCTCAGCGACGAAGCTCGGCTCCGGCTTCGAGTCACCTGGACCCCTCGGACCAGGTTTCCGCTCTACGCCGGCAGGCGTCAGGTCTCCTCTTATACCAACATCCGGCTCTGCTGCGAGCACAGGCTGTTTCTCCCTTGGACTCAGAGCATACTTAATAATAAACAAAGTTTGTTTGTTTTTTGTTTTTTTAATAAAAGAAAAAGAAGAATGGAGGGGGGGAAACAAAACA
>JAVLVB010000713.1:3320787-3333402 GCA_032876305.1 Orestias chungarensis | reverse complement strand
AGGGGGGGGGGGGGGGGGGGGGGGGCAAAGGAAGGGGTCATATTTCCAGCTTCCTTACTATAAAATTCAAAATATTGTTGTATGTAAACATTTTTTCTTTTTCTTTCGTAATCTTGTATAGTACTCCCCTCTGTCAAGTGCATCATGGGTCGGCAGACGAGCAACAGAACAGGTGAGTTGGTTGTCAAGACTGTTAAGAGTATCACTATCGGGGCGGACATGGTGTACGATTCATCTAATCTTGTATATAGTGATACTATTCAAAGTAGCTGTACTCCGACGTCGCTCTCTTCAGTTGTCTGGTATTCTGGGGGTTTGTTTTGAGCCAGAACTTTTAATGAAGTGCAATACTGGGTGTGCCTCCTATTTTGCAGCTGTTTAATTAATGTATGGAATGTATGTCAAATAATATAAAAAATTAAAAAAACGCTGTACATTTTTATACAGTCGTACCCACCTCCTCCCCTCTGCGTACGGTCGGTTCTCTTCGATTATTGTCTGGAAAAGAAGAGCCTGGCGCTTGCAGTGAATGACGGTGGATGTACAGTTTGTTTGCAGCTCAGATGAATGGAAAAAAAACTGCATCAAAATCTTACATGCACACAAAAGAATTTGTAAAAAAGTTCTCATAGGAGTGGTTACAGCTGAAGGGTCCAGTCTTTACACCAAATATAATTGTGCACCTGTATGCTTTTTCCTAGTATGTGACAAAGGGGCAAATAAGAAGCAAAAAGAGTGTGGGGGAATGAAAAAAAGAAAGCAGCTGCTGTTAAATAAAAAGCTTATTACTTGTGAATCTGCTCTGTAATATCTGTTGTGGATGGAGTTGAATGGTAATAAACCCGATTCTCTGTTTCACAAATTGTACACTCTCATCGGTTTTTCATTGGTAATCTAAAATTATTTCTGCTTGGCATTAAATATACTATTAAGTTATATTTAGTTTACTTAGAATAAATACACAAGTGGTTAAAAGAACTGACACTGATAATCCTGCTACTTTTGCTTATTGGTGTTAATGGCATTACGAAGGGAACAAGAATTACGATGAGCTGCTTGCATTGATTAATACTATGGTTAATTGATTTTTGACAGTTGTTCATTGTTTTCTGAAGCCTATGACCTTAATTTCAGCCCAGTCCAGATTTGGCTGAAATTATTCCAAACACAACTCAAATGTAGAATACACAGAATAAAATAAATCCAACCAAATGCTGATAGAACTAGTCAAAAACAGGCTGGTGATAAAAGCCTAATTTGATTTCAGCAGATGAGTGTGGTGGAAAAATACTTTTTTGGGGTGGATAATAGTTTTAGATAGATTGTAAAGTGTAATTACAGCAAAACAAATGAGCAACAAACTGAGCATGAAATTATATCCAAGATGGCAGAAATATATTGAATGCTTTATATCTAAATTGGATTTATTTGTGCAGAAAAGGCTGGAGAGTAGCCTTGAGCAAAATCTAGTTAAAATGTGCATGGGAATATTATCAAAGATTTACGAGAGGTAAATAAAGAAAGATGCATCACTCTGGAAGCATTTATAGGACTGCATGTTTAACTGATGATTACATCTTTATTGTTTTTTTCTATCTTAACAGTTCAAAACCTTTCCCATTACTTCACAAATTCTCATTCTTGTTAAATGGTAATTTGACCCTCTTTTTACTTATGTTAGCAACACATTTGTGTTTTTTTTTGTCCTAAAACGTTCAACATAATGATGGATTTAGTCATTCTCACCTTTATAAACCCCACGAGTGGAAAAAAAAAGAATGATGATGAGATTGAAGATCTTAAACGTGAGATTCAAAAGCATAGACATTTTGATTCAATTCGGGAAAAAGCGATAAAATCTGATTAATAAGGAAGATGATAAATATGTTTTTTTTTTAAGCGGAGTGAGTCATCGCGCGAAGCTTCGCGATCTTTACCAACAGCCATTTCGGCCTAAGTTTCCCGTGGAGCTCCGCGGCTGTCAAAACACTTCGCCATTTCAGGCTCAGGAGGGGGAATTGGGTCAGTCGAGTTCAGGAGGCGGTTTCTGCTGTTCTGTCCTCGGAGTGCTCGGTAATTGGGTTCCGATGCGAGTTAGCTGGCTAGAGCGGATGAGTTTCTGTCGTCGGCCCGGGAGGTTGCTTTTCGTTGTTTCCTTCCAGGGCAGCTACTGGAGCTAGCTGTGTGTAAACAACAAGGTAGGATGATGCTCGGTTCAGAGCGAGTAAATGTCACCTTACAGAGCAAATGTTAACCAGCCACACCAAGCTGCTTCTAGCCAAACGTTGTAGGGCGAAAAAAAGGTTGAAGTGAATTTAAAAGCTAGCGAATAAAAAGTTAGCAAACGGTTATATTCATTAACGGTTTTTTTGATTTAAAGGGAAAACAAAATATTTACTTGGTGGTGAAAGTTGCGACGTTGTTTTTTTTTTAATGTTTTGTTTTATTTATGTGATACAAATTTAAACTGGCGCAACACTGGATAACTGACGTGTCGTATTTATAATCTTTGTTACGTTTCTCACGTTTTCTGTCGGGAACGTGACGTCAAATTGCCATGGCCACGGGCGAAGAGGGAAAAGACCGTTTGTGTCCATATAGTGTGACCTTTAATATGCCAGTCTAAAAAAGACACACAAAAAAATAAACTAGTTAAACAAAGTTAAATAGTTCTTCATTGTTAGTAAAAACAAAGCAAGCGTCGGTGGTGCTTGCTTACTACAAAAATAGGCTGTAATATAGTTAAAGAAAATCTAATGCTGGCCGAATATTTTATGATAGGCGATGGAGACATCCACCAAAATTTGGAAAATGTTTTTAGTCATTACAATAATGAAAGAAAGAAAAACTCTCTTATTTATTTTTATATATTTATATATATATATATATATATATATATATATATATATAGATAGATAGATAGATAGATAGATAGATATTACAGAAACCTATTTGGAAAAACTAGCCAGATGTCAAAAGTGTTTACATTTGTTGTTATTTGGACAGCACTTAAATTGGATTTGGATGCCCCCAAAACATTAAAGAAGAGAGATTTTAGTGTAATATGGTGTAAAATTACATTGTTTATGTTGTAGCTCAGACAAGCTAGTTCTGAAACTCGATGATGACATTAACACAATCCTCACCCAATGTTCGTATGACTCCTACTTAATCAGAGCATCAGACTAAACACCGTGACATTCAACAATTTTAGACCAATCGTATTCTGGCTGTCACAAGGATAGTCCAATGTTTTCCAAACCTGAGGATGACTAATGGATGTATGTAATAAATGAGCCCTCCAGCTGCTTTGCACAGTTTCAAGGACTCAAGAAGGAGAGGGCCAGATATGATGTCAGCACAGAAATGCTGCATGGTGGTTTGGGCTTCAGCTCATTTCGAATCAGAAATGAATGAAATAATTTAATTTAAGAGCTAGTTGACCTGACTAAAACATCGCTTTTTACGTTTCAGTATGAAGCGGATCAAAGGAGGAGAGGAGGCAAGCAGCGGTGAAAGCCCACCGGACCCTTGCAAAAAGCTCCGCGCAGAGATGAGCGAGGAGTCAGAGGCTGCGGCGGCCATCGAGTCTCCAAACTGTGACTGGTCCCTGCTGCCTCAGGAGATCCTGCCGCACATTTTCCAGTACCTTCCGCTGCTGGACCGGGCGTTCGCTTCGCAAGTCTGCCGCAGCTGGAACGAGGCGTTCCACATGCCCGAGCTGTGGAGATGTTTCGAATTTGAGCTCAATCAGCCGGCAAGCTCCTACCTAAAAGCCACTCACCCAGACCTCATCAAGCAAATCATCAAGAGGCACTCCGACCACCTACAGTACGTCAGCTTCAAGGTAAACCTCCAGTCCTTGTCTATGCGGTTCTATTATTATAACATGTTGATGCGAAAATGATTTGTTTGTACTGAACAGGTGGACAGCAGCACAGAGTCTGCAGAGGCGGCATGTGACATTTTGTCACAGTTGGTGAATTGTTCACTGAAGACCTTGGGGCTCATCTCTACAGCGCGGCCCAGTTTCATGGAGGTACCAAAGGTATAATGAGCACTAACAAGAGTTCCCTCTCTGCTTATTAGTTAATAAGTTTATAAGGAATGCCAATGTATCTTAAACGTTTGACTTATTAAATTGTCGTACAATATGGTGTTTTTTTTTTTTTTTGCTACAGATGAGGTTAAAAAGTAGTGTCTGTCTATCACATGGCCAAGGTTAGGCAGATGTTATTCGGCCTCCAAAGGGAACATGATGTTATTTGGTAAAGTGTTATTTTGCGCTCCTTGGTGAACAGAGATCTCTTTCTAAACCCTTGGAAAATCCCTTCATGCCGACTTCACGGAGGCCTGAAGGTTTGTGTCCTTTTTCTTTTAAGGTTATGTTTGGATTTGTCTGTTCAGCTTTATAATTTTTCAGATTTTTCGGTGAGAATTTATTTGGAAAGAAGCTTTTACTGACATGGGCTCTAAAATACTGTAGCATACTCATGTGTTTCTAAAGATTCTGTTTGTAATTATGGAAAGGAATGGCCTTGCCTCACTGTGCTCAATGTAATTAGCGTCTTTAATGTAGACACGCATTCAGTACTGATGAGACGAATCCAGTTACTTCAGCGGAAACGTCAGCGCTGCCTCTTTAAAGCCAAATAATCTGATCAGACGGGTTTGTTAAAAATAAATTAAAAAAACGGGAAGGAATGACCATGTCTGCTCCTCTCCAGTCTCACTTCATCTCAGCTCTGACGGTGGTCTTTGTCAACTCCAAGTCGTTGTCCTCGCTGAAGATCGACAACACGCCTGTGGATGATCCGTCCCTGAGGGTGTTGGTGGCCAACAACAGCGACACCCTGAAGCTGCTCAAGATGAGCAGCTGTCCCCATGTGTCTCCTGCAGGTACGGCGTCACCAGGATAGCCTTGCTAAAGATCTCCTGTCGCCTGTCGTTTGTGGTGAAAAACACTTAAATATACTTCAGCTTTTTCTGGATTTTTATTGTCTTGTTTTATTTTTTTTATCCGGGTCTTAATTATTCACAGCAAGCTCATCTCAATGTTGGTTATTCAGCACGGCGTTTTTTCGTTTGGCTTTCAGAACCTGTGCTTTTCCTCTCAGCTGCGGCCCAATTTTGTGTTCGTACTGTGGCCGTAATCATGACAAGACTGTTCTGTGGTTTCTCGCTGTGACATACTTTTCCTGGAAGAGGTTTTGATGGTCCCCGCTGATTCGAGTGCAGCTTCTCACGCTAAACACATCGAGCCGTTTTGTTCTCAGCACAAAAATTAAAACCAGCACCGAACAGTCGGTGAGATTGAAAGTAAAGCTTGTGTCTCCGCTTTCAGGGATCCTGTGCGTGGCGGATCAGTGTCACGGCCTGCGGGAGCTGGCGCTGAATTACCACCTCCTCAACGACGAGCTCCTGCTGGCGCTCTCGTCCGAGAAGCACGTCCACCTGGAGCACCTGCGCATCGACGTGGTGAGCGAGAACCCGGGCCAGCACTTCCACGCCATCAAGAAGAGCAGCTGGGACGCCATGGTGCGCCACTCGCCAAAGTTCAACCTGGTCATGTACTTTTTCCTCTACGGGAACGAGTTCGGCCCTTTCTTCAACGACGAGATTCCCGTCACGCACCTCTACTTCGGCCGCTCCGTCAGCAAGGAGGTGCTGGGCCGCGTCGGCCTCCACTGCCCCCGCCTGGTGGAGCTGGTCGTGTGCGCCAACGGCCTGCGGCCGCTCGACGAGGAGCTGATCCGCATCGCCAAGCACTGCACCCAGCTGTCGGCCATCGGCCTCGGGGAGTGCGAGGTCTCCTGCAGCGCGTTCGTGGAGTTCGTTAAAATGTGCGGCAGGAGGCTCTCCCAGCTGTCCATCATGGAGGAGGTGCTAATCCCCGATCATAAGTACTCCCTCGACGAGATTCACTGGGAGGTGTCCAAACACCTGGGCAGGGTCTGGTTCCCAGACATGATGCCGACCTGGTAGGCGGCGCGTTGAGTCTGCGCTGAGAAGCCGCTCCTCTGTAGTGAACTGCTTGGTGCCGACTAGACGAGTGAAACCATTTTCCGAACTCTCTTTTAAAAACGGGAAATGTCGTGTGATAACTAGGGAAATCGACCCTTTCGAGCAGCCCGGATGTACAAAAAAACAGCAAAGTTATGTGGACATCTTTACTGCTTTGTGCATCAGGAAAGATGTCGGTCTGTGTGGAACATGTAGGCGCACGGGTCCACGTATGTATCAAGCAGGAAATCTGATCAGTCGCATCGCTGCATGTTATCACATTCACGGCCTACATACTTCGCTCTGTTTAGACGCCCGGCGCTCTGCGACACAACACGGCTTTTGAGGTTTCTCAAAAGCGACGGACGGGGATTTTTGCTCTTTTTCGTTATGCTGAGGGAGTCGGTTACTTAGAGCGCTTCTTTTTTTTGTCTACCACGTTTAACCACAGAAGCATCGGGAGCTTTTTGCACTCGGAAAGTAACGTGTAAATACAATAGATATGTGAAGGTGTACAGTGTTGAGTAACGTACCTTAGTTGTATTTCTTTTCGTGCATCACACACTCTGTAAACTCGAGACACTATTTGTCTTGTGTTGGCGAAAGAAGGGTTGTTTGTTATTTTGTACAAAGAGATTTTTCTACGCACCTTAAATATAAGAAAAAACAACAACCAAATAACAGCTGAGAGAAATCGAGTCTTTACAGCCAAATGAAGCAAATTTCCAGAAGATGTTTCGTGTTGTACCGCAGCTCCGATGGATCTGATGCAAGACGCGATTTATTAAAACAATAATGAAAGAGAAGCAATCGTCATGCAGTGCCTTGCAAAAGAAATTCATGAGCATTGAACCTTTTCACATTTTTCCACGTTACAATGATTAACTTCAAAGTATTTTTTTTTAGCAAAATAGACCAACAGAAAGGAGCGTCAAGGGGAAAACGACACCTCAAAAATCTGAAAAGTGCGGTGCGCTTTTCTATTCAGCCTCCTTAAGCTGGCAATCTTTTAAAGGCGGGTTTCTAAAGTGTCGGCAGACACCCAAGTCACGAAGCGAATTTCAGATTTACAGTGATGTGAACCCTAAGGAGTATGGATAGACAAAAGGGCCAAAATTAGACAAAGCATTAAATGTCTCATTAAATCCAGAATACAGCCTTTAAACCAGTAAAATACATAATTAAAGTTTTAAAAATTACATTTAGTGAGTCCAGAGTTTCTGTTAATGTTATTTTGGAGGTCAGCATTGGAAAAATCAGGCAGCATCTAGAAAACTTTGGACAACTGATGGAAAAATAGCCTTTTGGCTAGTTATGGCACATTTAGAGATAAATTAATGTGCACTGTACCCACAAAATAAAAGAATCAAAAGCTTTGCTAAATAGCTCCAGATCCGTTAGATTGGATCCAAAGCCAAAGTACTTTTGTAGTTGAAGCTTTTGAAGCTGAAGGTCTAAAGAAAACTATCCCCACAGTATGATGCTACCACTACCATGCTGAGTTCTGAACCTCTGCCTCTCTTATGTTCTCCGATTTAATGAGAGTACTTCACAGCTAGATTTATACTTCTGTTAAATTACCCTGAGGTGGATTATATTCACTAATTAGGTGACTTGCATACAGTTTTTATTGAAGGTTTGCAGGGAATGTAATCGAAAGAGAATGCAGATTTCTTTTTTTTTGGTCTGAAAAAGTTCAAAGTTGTGTGAACACTTTTAAAGGCCACTGTCCTTTGTAAATAGTGAATGTGTTCAGAAGTGCTGGTGCACATCTGTGCGCCTCCTGTCCTTGCTCGGTAATCAGCAATATAAACACATACGTGTGTGAATGTACTTGTTGCTTCTCTCATCCGTTTCCCTACAGCACCTTACAAATAAACAGAAAGCTTCAACATAATTGTTTAATACAATAAGAGATTTAAAGATGTTGCACTGTATCTTATGATGTTTTGATATAAAATAAAGAAAAAATTACCATTTTCAGATTTTCTGTTTTTAAAATTTTAATAAAGCAGAAATATCTGTTCGCAACCAAAGATAAACTATTCACCGTGGGTGACTTTAATATTCATGTTTTAATTGCTTATCTAGATGTTTGCCAGGTTTTATTACTAATAAATGTGTAATTTATTTCAATTTCATGCTAAGGCCAAATAGAAAATCAGTATTTGGACATTCCCACAATGGTCTTATCTGAGATGGTCGGCTTCTAACACGGTTGCTGTCTCCTGCATGGTTTAGGACAAACTATAAACTATAATATTTATGGGATTTGCTTTAAAAAACAAAACATCTTTCCTGTTCCGTTTTCAGATTTGCTGCATTGTAAAACCAAACATCTGGACAATTAATGAAAGTGAACAATGTCAGCCATACTTGTTTTTCTTTTTCTTTTATTAACCAGTTTGTTAAGAAAGTTAGGAAAATACATCATTTCAGATTTTAAAATCACTATTTATTGCTATTGTGTGATATGAAATTAAGCTTCAGTGACCAGTTGTGGTCTTCAAGGGCAAAAATAAAGATACTATCTCGTTCATGTGTGCCAACATCAAATACTTTTGGGTTAAAAGTCAGGCAGGTTAAAAAAATCTTCCTTAATACTTTTCATCTTTTCACATTTATACGAACGATGAAAGTTTATGTGAACCTTCTGAAAATACAGTAGAAACATATTTACTGGCCGTAAAGGAAATGTTTTTCTCATCACCCTAATCTTTAGCTCCATTCATTAACTCGGATTTTAGTCACAGCAAAATATGAAGAAAAAAGTGTGGCTAAAATAAAAGATTAGATTAAAGCGGTATGGTCATTTGTTTCCCCTCAGTCCCCCAGAATAAACTAGTTTAGAGCCACAAAAAAACACTTCTTTTTTTTTTTGAATAAATGTCTAATAAAGTTTTATTTATTTATTTGATTTTAAATCGTATGTCTATTTTTTTTATCTTTTAAAATAAATAAAAAACACCAAAATGATTAGATTGTCTTTATATTATTGTATTTGTGTAAATTCATTTAACATTTCACTTTAGTGACAAAAAAACAACAAAGTTCTGCTTTTTGACACTCATGTTGAAATTTAATGCAATTAATCTGTTAATATTTAAAACATAAAACCATTTAAGTGGATCGCTTGTATCAAGGGTGGTTAAGAACCACAGTCACACACAAATAGCTCAAATCCCTGCATAGGGAAGCCTATATTTGACTATTTTAATAGATCTAACTACTAAATATTCCCCAGTCTGCATCAATATGCAGCGTGAAAAGAATAAACTGGAGGAGTGAACATTCATCTGTGTTCCTTATCCCCACTTTCCAGGTACAGCCAATCAGCACAAAGAAACCAGATCAGCGCTCCTGGATTGGCTGTGTTATTTGGCTGGTTTTGCGCATGGTTATTTCGGCCTGAAACTGAAAATCCTACTTTAGAAAATGTTCCTTTGTCTTTCCCATTTTGAAGTGCAACACATAAGGAAGAGTCTACTATTCCATGTTGTTTAATATTTTTACAAAACAGTAAGATACACTTTTTAAACATGGGGAATAGTTTGCCTTCTGCAAATGTGCCTAGAAGTGCCTTTTGTTGTGTCCAATTCTTTAAATCCAAGTTAGTTTTCCTCAACCATCCCTAACGTCTGACTGTGAGCCATGAAAACTCGGGTCTTTGGCATCTGTTGTGCATCAAGTGTCAGGTTTTATTTTATGTGTCTCCACATGGTGGTCAAACAGGGATCCTCCACCCATGACAGAAATCTTAAAAGGTTAAATCAGGCTGGTGAGCTGGTGTCGCATGTTAAAAAAAGCAACAACAGCATGAAAGTAAACAGCTGGTGTTAAGATTAGTCATAAAAGCATAAATAATCAAACAAACAAACAAAAAAAAAACTCTAAGTGTATAGGCTGGTTGTTAAGGTAAAGGCACCTCTTCATATGTAATCTGCACATACGGATGCTTCATCGGCAGGTGCCAGTACTCGAAGTTGTAGTAGAGGTAGAAGCTCTTGTCCAGCACGATCTTCTTATAGGCCTCCAGCAGGCTGAAGGCGAGGTCGAAGATCGACTGGTGCGGCCGGAAGTCGTGGTAAAACTGCCGGATGTCCATGGCGAGGTTTTTCAGGGCGGGCTGACTAAAAACGGCGCTATCGTTGCCCAGGTACCTGGGCTCCCCGCTGTACAGGTAGATCTTGGTGTAGTTGGTCTGGGAGCGGCTGGACAGTCTGGCTCCCAGCTCGCTCAGCTTCCTGTAGGTGCGGTGGACGAACTGGGAGCAGTCGTACGACTCGAACCACACCGTCGCGTTTGGACTCGGGTTGGAGCGGACGGTCCAGGTCTCGTAGTAGATCCCGGTCCGGTTGTCCCCCTGAACCCACTGAGCCATTGCGTTGAACTGACTCCCTGCAGAACAAAACAGCAGGATTTAAGAAAAACCATGGGCTGGCAGCCATTGGTAAGAGTGGAAGTCCCCCTATCAGTTTAGAGATTTCCTTTGTTTTTGCTCTTCTGTCACACATTTTTCAAAAATACTTTAATAGCAGACAGTAAATATGTTTAAATAATTTATTTGCTTCCATCTGCTGTTTCGGTGGGAATCAACAAACATAATTTCCTCAGATGTTTAAGAATCAAGATTCAGTTTATTTATATAGCGCCTATTTACAACAGTCCACTCAAAGCACTTTACAAGAAAATCAATTAAAATCAAAGATACATCCAAAACAAATCAATTTGAAAACCTTTTCAATCTAAGGAACCCCAGCAGATTTCATGGAGTCATTGACTTGCAGCATTCACTCCTCTGGAGTCAGCAGACCTAAACAATGGCTTGTGTTTTTGTTGACTTTGCAGCAATCCCTCATACTGAGCATGCATGTAGCGAAACTAAAACTAAACTAAACTAAAACTAAAATAGATGCAGAGGATACTGAAAAAAAAACTAAAACAAAAATAGATGCAGAGGATACTGAAAAAAAAGGGTTTATAGCTGCAGCTGTAGAGCGTCACTGGCAGCATCTCAGCCCATGTTCACCTCCAATAAGCTGTCTCAGCTAGCAGAACGCCAGTTTACTCTTCACATGGCTGTAATTAACAGGAAGCGGTACAATGAGAACGCATTCAGCAAAATTGTTTCAATGTCCCTTTTAGACAAATGACAAAAACATGGCCATAGATGGGACTCGTGTGACAACATGAAGTAGGCTAAAAGCTGCCAAACAGCAGGATGTAAAAAACTACATCCAAAGAAATTCATAAACAGATTAGAAGAAATAAACATTACCGATATAACCCAGTTAGAAGTAGTTTTGAAGGCTTCGGTGAACCACAGCGACCGCTGTTACCCACAAACAGATAAAACAAGAAACACCGTGGACCTCGTTATGTTTGATGTTAAACTAAGCTCAATATTTGTTATGATCCAAAACATCTAAGTGCAACAAAATAGAGGTCAACTCACAAAACCAGATGACCATCGGTTCTTCCCAGTAATAACGCTTCCAGGTCTCACCTGTTACTTCTCCAATCTTCTCCAGGGTCCCGTTCTGCGCCCAGTGCAGGTCGTCGATGCCTTCGAGGAAGCAGGCCGCTCCCTGGTTGCACCAGAAGGGCGCGAACATCTCCGGCCTGAGGTGAGGGAACGTGCAGTTTCCCAGCTGGAAGAGCTCGTACCACTCCATGGTGTAGTTGGCTCCCGTCTCCAGGCTGCTGAAGCCGATGGCATCGTGCATGATGTGCTGCGAAACCAAAAACACATGTTGAGTGGTTTTAAAGGAAAGCTTTGCAGCTGTATTTCTATTAGAAACGCCACACAGCTGGGCCCTAGTATCTATAACTGATCATCAGAACAGTTTTTATTTTTTCATGCAGTGCTAAAACACTGACGCACTTACAAAGTTCCCCAGCGCGTCTCCGTACTTGAACTCCCACACGGGCGTCTGCAGCCTGTACACCGAGACCACGTCGCTGTCTCTGATGGAGGGAAACCGTCCATCGCGGTCTCCGGTGGGGCAGAACGGGTAGAGAGCCTGGCAGTACGAGTCCACGGGAGGTCGCTGCTCAAAGCGCCTGACGAAGACACAGGGTATGATGGGTGGAGGATCAAGATCGGGTTGCTCCGGATCCTGTTAGCAACCTCTCGTTGCCAAAAAATGATATGCAAACTTTGAAGAATTAAATTTGGTTAAGATATTTTCTTTTACACATTTCCAGGAACCAGTTATGTCAAAGTTTTCAGTTCTATGTATATGTTAATTATCCTAAGATTTATACAAGCTGATCATCCAAATCAGGGGGGATATAGATATTTTCAATTTATGCAAATAACAATCACTAAAGTGGAATTTGAACGTCTGGGAATGTCTCCACCAGGTCTGCACATTTAGAAACTGAGGTTTTTGCTCCTTGTGGTACAGTTAGCCGCGGCTCATCCTGGCTGGATAGTTCTCATTGGATTTAAGCATGGACTTTGACTAGGCCATTCTAAGAAATAAATACCTTTTTGATCTAAAACATTTCCAGCCGGAAAATAAAGCTCCAGTTTAAAATGTTGTTGTTTTTTTTAGAGGGATGGAGGAATTCACCAATTTAAATGAAAAAAAAAAACTAGGTTCGTTA
>JAVLVB010000713.1:3292975-3312202 GCA_032876305.1 Orestias chungarensis | reverse complement strand
GGGGGGGGGGGGGGGGGGGGGGCAAATAAAGTTGATATTTTCTTAAAAAGTACATTAAAGTTAATAGTTGCAAAACATGATGAAATAGGAAAAAAAATCCCGGGGTTAGGAAAGATTTTGCAAGGCCTCTGTGAGGAACAAAGCAATAAAATGGTTCCAGCGCTATTTATACACTTCCTACAACTTAATGTGTTTTTAATAACTGTGTGAACAACCCTTGTAAAGCTCAAATGTGTTCGGGTTGCATCCATTTCTACATGGCAATAACTCGCCAGCCTTTTTCACCTCTCAGGGATGTTGTAGGCCTCCCTGGAGAACCTCATCAGTCGGCCCTGCACCTCAATGCCAACGTTAAACGCCAACAGCAGGTCCAGACCCGAGGGCCGCCTCGGCAGCGTGTCCACCAGGGCCAGCAGGGCCGGCAGAACGGCTCCAGAGGGGTGAGTTGCCGGATGCCAAGTGTCGTCGAAGTCCATGGAGTGAACCTTGGGTCACAAGGGGTCATCAAAGGTCAAAAGAGCCAACATGTAGGCAGTCGAGTTTTGCTGTATTAAAACCACAATCCTGTTTGTTTTCACTGAAATTTTATGCAAACTTCAACACAAAGGGATGAGTGCCCACTAAATTTTTTTTTGAAGTTTGTAATTACAGAGAGATTTTGCTGTAACATGACAGAACTATTTTTGCTTTCTATGACGGCGCGTTTCTGTGTCCAAACTTACGGCGATGCCGTTGACAAACGCAGCGTAACAAGGAGGCAGGGTTGTATCTGATCTTCCCCAAACGCTGCTCCTCTGCTCGGACGTGAACAGCTGTATTCAGACAAGCAATCTTTACCGGGCAGTGGAGATTTGTTTTTGTTTCGTTTTTTTATACTCAGAGAGCATGAACAGGACAGGAGAAGATGGTTGGAGACTCATCTCATTTTACCTGGCTGTAGTTAAGAGCCTTGTTGAACACAGCCGTCCTGGTTCCCAACAGCCCGACTCCCAGGGTGTCCAGCATCATCCTTTTGCTTCTGTTAATCACACCATCTGTCAGCTGAGAGGCACTGAGGCCATGGATAGCAGCTGCAAAGCTCTCTGTAATACCCTGGAGAAAAAAGGAAAAAAAGGTGAAACACAGCCTCTCAGGAGACAATCTTCACTAGAGAACGTTGATTTGGAACAAATGATGAAAGCTAAACAAACAAATAAATAATGTATTTGGAAAAAAATAAATAAAAAACTCTTAACAAGAATAAAACAGCCAGAGTGAAAGAAATAACCAGTACCTTGCGCAGCATTGTTTTCAACCAAGCAGGCTCTGATGTGACGAGTCGTCTTGGAGCTTTCATCTTTTATAGTTAAAAGCCCTGCCTGAGGGCTGGGCGGCCGAATTTCCAAACTGTCTTAAAACCCACCCTGATGAGAAGTGCGTACTTTCACAATGACTACACGAGATGTTGCCATTTGTTCCCTCCGTTTTGATTCTGACCATTTTGGGAAATTTCTCGCTGGATGCCGCGCTTTTGCTTTAATCACAGCGTCCTGGTCTTAAATAAAATGTCCAACTAAAAATATCAGTTTGTACGGCTGGGAGACATCAAGCGGTCTGACGAAACAGTAGCCGGGTTGTATGGAGCAAATGCATTTGGAAGAGAAAAAGAGGAAACTTGCCGGCTAGTGTCTAGTATGGGGGTGGCAGCATCATGCTGTGGGGGTGTTCCGCTGAAGGAGACTGCGTCGGACTTCACACGTTAAGTACCAAGATGAGGAATGCACATTTTAAGGAAATAATGAAAATTTAGGAGGAACTTAAGCCAGGAAGACAAAGATTGTGGTGAAAAAAAGAGACAAAAACAGACAAGGACACAAAAAAAACGTTAAAAAGTATAAATCTTGTTCCCTCTTACACAGGATATAGGATTTAAAACAGAATAAATGTTGCCTTATATTACGGCAGTGAGGAATATAGTATTTGTTTCCACGAAAGCAGTGAATGTAACCATACGGTTTAAATTTTGTATACATTTGTGATACTTTTTTTATCGAAATTTTATTTTCTGGTTTAGATTCAGTAGAAATTATGTTTGTGACCTTACATATGTTCTCATAACCTGGGGTAAGAAAGGGTGACAGCTGTCTCTTGCATCAAATTTTTTCAGGCAACAGGCAAAGGAAATTCAGCGTTTATGAAATAGGAAGTTTTACATGAGCAGGGAGAGATTTGTCACGAGTTCAAACCAAGTCAGCCACAATCACCTGACAGAGATCTTTTGAGTTGAAACAGCTTAAAACGAGAGATTTTACCCGTCACCTCAGACCACTGTGTGGGAAATGAAATAAAAATAAAAAAAAGAAAATTTTGAATAATAGACGAGGGGAGTAGTCAAAAGTTGTGAAGTTAACGAAACAGAGGCCTGAATGTTGTTTGAACTAAATGTGGTTAAAATGTAGCACACTAAAATTGTTCAACTTAAAAACGATGAGTTGTTTTCCATAGCAGAGCAGCAGGAAATACAACTATAAACCAGTACATTTGTTTAAAAACCCTTAAACTAATACTATTTTCATTTTCTATTTTTTTTTGCAGCTCTTTCTATTTAGCTTTTCTTCCTGTTGTTGGAACATACGTTTTTTTCTTGCTCCATCTGACACAAAATGAGCTTTCCATAATTTGGTTGTACTTCTTTTAGGGTTTTTTTTTTGTCTTGAAGACATGAAAAGAGAAGCTTTTTCCACGATGTCGTGTTATTGGTTCCCTGGCGAGATTTTTTAATCTCCTCCTTGCGGCAATCTCGTCCCCAACTTCCATAAACATTTCCTCTGGTTTTTAGACTTAAAACTGTGTGCCTTTTATGTCTGTACATTTTGTGGAACAGAGATTAGTGAAGAAGAAAAAAAATGTATGTATAATTACATTAAAAAGAAGTTATATAAGAAACATACTATTCTACAGCTTGTTCTAAGATGAAGAAATATAATCAATATAATCTATTTTTATGCAGTACCCAATTATGAACAAGAAAATTAATCATTTGTGTTATTACTATTATTATCGTATAATTTGAGGTCACAGACATGTTTTCTTTTTAGGTTTCCTCTTTTTGCTTCCCCAAACTGTGAGCTGGATGGTTGTGCTGTGCTGCCGTTGCGTTTTCATCTGGAGGACAATTGGTGTCACTCTTTCCATCTTTTATAAATCTTTCTTTGAAGGAAGTCAAAAAATAAAAATACAAAATCAGTTTGGAGTGATTAAGGGAATTTTTTTGGGATTATGCAGACAGATTATGCAGCTTTGTTTTGATAATAAAGGACAATAAATGTGTCCCACTTTCATATGTGAGTGTTCAGGAGTTTTAGGGGGAGAACAAAATACATGACACAGGCACTTAGAAAATGAATCTGTGAATATTGTCTTTGACTTTTCCTTGAGCTCAAAATGAACAAGATGAAGAAGAATTGATCGTGAAACAGGAGTTTATTTCCCTTTTTATGTCTAGAAAATGAAACTCAGAGTTGTGTTTTAATGAATTTAATTCTCTTAAATTTGATGATAATGGCTTAGAGGTAGAGAAACCCAAATTTCTGTTGTTTTACTTTAACCTGTTAACTTTCCCGTGCCCCTTTTCTAGTTTATTGTGTTTATATTCCAGCAACTCTCCTGTAATCCTCCTATGAATGAATTTGTGTCTAGCAGAGGATTAGCTTTCATCAAAGCCCTTATTGACAACTGTATGTTGGATTATACTGTACATGAGTTACATGTCAGATGTCCAGACAAGTAATTTACAAGCTATTTTTCATCAAGATTGAAACAAAAGTACACAAGACTACATGCTTGATCTTTATCGGTACATATATACTTAAAGAGTCTAGGCAAGATCATTTTATTCCCACAAATTTAGTAGCATACCATGCCAACACATGTTTTACTGCAAAGATGAACAAAATAGATTGATGTTAAGAAAAGTAGCCTACCTACATTATATGCACTAGTAGGTCGTGAGTCCTTGTTACAGATTTATTGCAGCAGTACGTTAAAATGTACTGGCAGACTAACATCAGCAGAATAACCGGAATCCTTGATTGGAAACTTAACACTGGACCTCACTTCCTCTGGGTTTCCTCTTGTTTCAGGATTTGCTGCAGACTGAATGGCCTTTGAATGGCTCTGCTTCACCATTAAAACCAAGACATTTTTCCTCCCAATTAACTTTCAAAAAACCTGTGCGGATTTTTCTAAGAGACAACATTTTATGTGTGATGAATTCACAAAATGTGCTTTTTTATTGATATTCTATTCAAATTAAGGGGAGGGGGCATGTGAAGCCCCAAGCTGGAGACGTTCCCTTTCATCCTCTCTCCACCCTCGCCTGTCATCCTGAGTGCAGGAGCTGCAAAGCACCTCAACAGTTAAATGTTAATTTACCAGTCACCCCTGTTATGTACGCGCACGCACACGCACACGGTAAACCCAGGCTTCATAAGCAGGCACCTCGCTGCTTCCTCCGGTTCTCCTGCTGCATCGCACAGCGGCTCGGAGACCAATGGCCCAGGCTGGCACGGAGCGCGCAGCGTCCGGCTGCGGGGAGCCGGGCTCCCGGTTCCCAGAGATCATCGAGCTGAACGTTGGCGGGCAGGTTTACGTGACCAGGCACAAAACTCTGATCTCCGTGCCCGACTCGCTCCTCTGGAACATGTTCAGCAAGACGTCCCCGAAGGAGCTGGCAAGAGACAGCAAAGGACGCTTCTTCTTGGACAGGGACGGCTTCCTGTTCCGATACATTCTCGATTACCTGAGGGACCTCAACCTGGTCCTCCCGGACTACTTCCCGGAAAAGACTCGCCTGCAGAGGGAGGCGGACTTTTTCCTGCTCAGGGACCTGGCCAAGCGCCTCAGCCCGCGGATGAGCAAGGAGAACTCGCTGAGCGAGGACGAGGACGGCTGCGCCGCCGGGGAGCCTTTACGCGCCGTGGTGGAGCCATTACGCACCGTGCGCTCGCCGTCTGTGGACTCCAGGAAGTCCGGCTACATAACCGTGGGATACCGAGGCTCCTACACGATCGGCAGAGACATCCAGACCGACGCCAAGTTCAGGAGGGTGGCGCGCATCACCGTGTGCGGGAAGACCGCGCTGGCCAAGGAGGTGTTCGGGGACACGCTGAACGAGAGCCGCGACCCGGACAGGCCGCCGGAGAGATACACCTCCAGATACTACCTGAAGTATAATTTCCTGGAGCAGGCGTTTGACAGGCTGACAGAGGCGGGGTTTCACATGGTGGCCTGCAGCTCCACGGGGACCTGCGCCTACACCAGCAGCGACCCGAGCGAGGACAAGATCTGGACCAGCTACACCGAATACGTCTTCTGTCGGGAATGAGCTCTTTGTTGCCATTTTCAATGTAAAGAAAAAAAAATGTACACGTGAAACATAGAGAGGAGTGTGTTTTTAAAAGTTCATGTTGTCCTGAGTATCTCATTATTAAATCCAAAAATTAGAGCACCAGAAATAGAGTTTAGACCGATCTAAATGGATTTCATGGAGAAAATCAGTTTGGATCTTTTAATTGAATAAAGGATAATTTAATGCAGCCTCCAAACTGGAGGGTGGAGACAGTGGTTCCCTAAGATGTTAATTTTCTAAGGTGTTTTGTCTTATTAACCCTCTTTAAAATGACTTCAGGCCTTCCAAAACGCTTTTACCTTATACTCTCATTTATGTTGTCATTATAAAGGCATCCCTAATTGTCTGTAAATTAGAAAATAACTATGGTTTAGACTTGAAAATAAGGCTTATGTAGATCCCAAGTAGGAGGAAAACCCTCTAAACGCAGTATAAGAAACTGTAAGGAGGTAGAGCATTTAAAACAATCCAACCATAATTAATGTTTACTCTTCTCTGCTATTTTCGTACAACATAAGTTGCATATTTATATCATCAGGTGGGTAAATATTTTACCTATTTAAATTTATTTTAAAAATATATAACAGCAGTAACAAGTATTTTTCTTATTATGTTGAATTTAATCTTCCCCCAAAATGTAGGATCTTAAAGGTTCAATGTGAAGATGTTGAATCACTGGAGGATTTCCACTCACTTAGACGGAAATGACTTGAAATGTATTAATCAAAGATTGGGCTTATGACACAAGTTTTCACACGTCTGTAAAGATTGTTTTATTTTGGAAGAGAAGAAGAGAAATGGAAACATAGGATGAAGAAGCAGACCGAGACCCGAAACTGAATTCAGGACAGCTGTGTTCAATTAAGCTTCGAGACTTGACTTGAGATAGTCTTGGACTTGTGCTTGAAGGATTTTGAGTCATTCACACTTACTGACTATAGGTTTGAGACGTGTCCTCAAAGACTACATACTAGATTTCACCCTTGTTAAGGAAAAACAAAGGTTTCTTGACTTACACTTAAACCTGAGTTGCTTTAGACATGACTTGTACTTGTCTCTCAAAGACTTGGGACTTGATTTTTGGTTTCTCTTGAATAATTTTAAATGTGATTTAGACTTGCAGCTCCCTGACTTATGACTTGACTTTGGTTTTACCTCTTTAGATTTGACGCTAGATTTGCTTCTGAAGGATTTTGAGACTTGATTTTGACTTGCTGAGACTTGACTCAGACCTGCTCCTCAAAGCCCTCCTGCGTGTTAAACTCCAGCTATCGCCACCATCCTCATTGCCGTTGCCCTAGTCACAGCTGATTTAGTGCTGAGTCGAACGATTAATATTCGGTGTTGATGTACATTCCGGGGCTTAACTTGTTTGCCCAGATTTTGTATTGTCTTCTAGCAGTTTTTACCACTGCAATGACCATAAATGTATACGTGGAGTGTTGGCTATATTTGTTAACGTGTTCCCACCTCAATAAAGCCTTCTTCTCTTTTACTCAAAGCTCTTTGACAGTCGTTTACTTTTCATGATCTGCAAAATCTGGTGTTTTAAGCTCTCTATTTTCAAATTCTACTTCACAGGGAATCAAACAGTCAACCTTTAAAGACAGGTATTGCCCTATAAAAGTGTTTTTCTGCTTTTACAACCCTAAAGGCCTGACATTGAACCCTTTTCTCTCTTTCATAGCCGGCTTATTGAACGTACCGTGTTGATTTCTATTCAACCACGCGAGAAGTAAGCCCCCACATCTGAATGCAGTTAGCATTTAAATATTGGAGGAGGATTCGCTTCTATTTTGTCACACAAATTTCCGCGGCATGCCGTGTGGATGCAAATATTGCAGCTGCGCACACATGATGCTATTATCATTTCAAGTGTAAATAATGAAAGGGTCCAGCTGCACACAAAAATAGGACGGTGCTGCCTGCCAGGGATTGTGGATGAATGGAGGGTCAGTGACTGGCAAGAGTGCAGCTAGCGGTGGCTCATGGCTCTTTTCACTTGAAATGGACACAGAAAACGGTTTGTTACGCTTTTGAACTGTGGCCGAGATTTGAGAACGAGCAGCGGGGCCTCTCCAGGGCAAAAAATGAATAAATTTTATTGAGTAACAAGTAATAACATTAAAAAAGATTACATTCTCAATCCCTACACAGTTTTTTCATTGGAAATTCCGAATTTCCACGTTTCCTTAAAACAAAATTTTATTGAATTCAAAGCACGTTGTAGACGATTGAACAGTCCCACCATTCGTAAGCTTCTGTACTAAAAGGTTTTTCCTGAGATTGTACGAATTCGGCCTTCCATTACGTTTGTTAGATTGGGCCAAAATAGTTAAAAATGTTCTTTGTCATTACATTTTCGACACAGCTAGTTTCCACATGGTTAGAAACCATTTCTTCCTTAAAATCAAAATGACTTAGTAATAAATGATTAAACTTGCTGATACATTTGTGTCCTGTGAAAAGAAAGTATATCAAGGTTTTAACATCTAGTTGTTATTTTAGGTTGAAATACAGCTGGAAGTGAAACAACCCCATTGCATCGTCATCACCATGCTTTACGCTGCGTTTACACCAAACGCGTCTGGAGTGTCCAAAACGCTTCTAACGCTTAACGTTGGACGTGTGTACATCCTGTGCACTTTTTAAGGTCAGACGCTTCAAAATGTGCTTGACGCACGTCAATCGTCCCCACTTCCACTTTCTCTGGCTGGACTTCCTGTTTCTTCAACTTTCTTTTTGTACAATGTCGGACGAAACTGAGAGAGTGGCTCAGCTTTATTCATAAAAAACAAGAGAACTTCGTTGTCGGCTGCCTCGGTTCTACTATAACACATTTCTATCACATGGATATGACAGAGAATAGCACCATGTTGATAGCATCAGAAAAGGTTTAGTTTGAGTTGCAGGATGCTGAGAAAGAATAAATAATTTACTATTGGGGATATTTATTTTATATTTGAGTCTGTACTGTATGTCTAAAGTTTGATTCTTAGAGTATAACTTGGGGACCTAAGTCTTATTTTTACATTTCCCTGAAAACCCTGAAAAACTTTGAAAATCAAAGGCCAAAATCCTATATTAAATGCATATGATCTCCTATCGATAGAGCAGAGATGTTGCAAGAAGCTCGTTTGATCCTATATACAGTAAATCCTCTATTAATATTTAAAATTGAGATCTTAATTGGAGTATTTTTCATGGTTCAAAATTAATAACTTGTTTTAAAACCGCTTTTTAAGAGGTGGAACGATTGCAAATTTCTTTTAGAACCTGCGTCTTTTATATGACATTTATTTCTTGGAAACACCCTTGATTAGTCACGAGTTCATCATCCATTTCTGCGTGCAAACAACTGACTCATGCCCATATTTACTCATAAAAAATGAGTACTTCTGCAGCTCTGTGACACTTAGCTCTTCTAACAATGTCGGTTGGGACCCAAATGAACATGTGCGGTGTGCTGTCATTCCCAACCGAATAAATAGTTCACACTGTTGCTGCACATGCACATTCAGTCCCGCTGCACTCGTTTGCTGTCTCCGCCGTGGAGCAGGATTTACTAGCCTCTTAGATTATACCTGCTGTCTGTAGTTTTACTGAAACGAGAAGAAATGACAATAATTAGTTATTCTTAGTGTCCACTGCAATAATACTCATCATGATTATTTAGACATAACTGAACATTACACACAGAAAATGAATTGAACAACGAAAAAAAGAATACGATATACCTAAAATTGAAATGACGCGGAAGCCATACAATATATATATAAAAACGAATTCAATAGTATCTTTGGAATCATTTGAGCTCTCAGTTAAATGTTACCAAGTGTGCAGAATTGCTAACATAATTGGCCTGTTAGAGCCGAGACTTTTTCAAAGAGATTGCTAGAAAAGGTCAAGTGCAATTTTCTAAGCTTTTTATAAAAGGTACACTAAAGACTTGCTCTAATAATCTGTGGACAGGGACTTTGTCTCTACTCTGAACGGGAAGCTCACCTTGCTGATGTTAGCATCTGTACATCCAGCACCTACACCTGCTTATTCATGAAGGGTTAGGGGTTGCTGGTGCCTCTCCCAAGCAAATGTTGGACAAAAGGTGAAGTACACCCTGAACAGATCGCCAGCAACCACAGAGACAATCAATATTGCTGCACAATTAGTTTTTATTTTAGACACTGGGAGAAAGCTGGTGTACCTGGAGAGACTACAAGCTTGCACACAGAGAGGCCAGACCTGGATTTAATACTTAGATTCTTCTTGTTGCAAGTTATCATGTCTGTTTAAATTGAATAGTGTCTTGTGTAGAATTACGAAGCATAAGGATCCTTGACTACGTTCATTTTTTTTATTATGGCTGAGCAGCATCTAAAATTGACACCAGTCTAAGTAGCTTTATTCATAACCCAAATATATGGAATATGAGCATTGCAATGGATAGTAAAAAAATTGCATAAGAATGCAAAGCATCACACCATACAGAGTATGAAATGATTCATTTCACTTTATACTGTACAGTACTATGACTGAGATTCTTTTTTTTAAATGAGAAAAAGCACATCCCTTGTGCTTTCTTGTGCTGCTAGGCGATTGGCAATGCTACAGTTTGTGATCACCATGCTCCACATCAATGCATTGCGTCCTGATAACCCGAGCCGAGATGCTATCCACGCACTCGGCCATTAAACCTGCCACCTTTCATGGCTGCTGAGTCCTTTTAAAAATTACGATCATCAAAAAGAAAATGTCCTTCCTGCAGCAGCAATGGTTCTCTGTAAAAGCATCCACATATACAGTGCCTGGTGCTGCTCGTCTCACATCAAAGCCTCATAGTCGAGTCTCCTCTGCATTCAGAGGTTCATTGCCAATCAGCATCGTGTTATTTGTTCAATGGTGTGCTCATTTTTTCATTCATGTAAGGCAGCACCTGCTGGCGGACTCCCCTTCAAACTTCTCATATTTGAATGCTGCACTAAAGACCAATTACTGGACTTCAGCACCATTCAAAGAACATTAGGTTGCTTTCAGGATCACTAGGACTTTAACGTGGGATCTGAATAAATGTTGAATCAATCTTCAAAAATCTGTGTTTGTGTTAAATTTATAACTTGTAGTTTTACCATGTTTTTCCCCCCTAATTCGTTTTGGGGGAAAACAACTTAAAAATGTGTTATGTTAACAAAGCTGTTATAAAAGTGTATATGGACTATATTTGAAAATGCAAATCGAAAAAAAACAAAAAACGGCAAGGTTGCAACTGAACATTGTATTTCTTCCAGTTGTAGCACATGTTTCTGACAACTAATTGAGTTGAACTTGATTTTGGACAGTTATTGATTTTTCTCCCAAACGTAAAGAAGGGCAGAGTGAGGAAGCAACAAGGAGGTCACTGTGGACAGAATGTATCCTGAGGGAAGCATAAAATAGCTTGAGGCAGTATTTTTGGAGTACCTGCAAGACTTGTGTGCAAAGACAGCACAAGTTTAGTTATGAAAAGCAACCAATAGCAGTTTATTCTGGTCTTTATATTGTCCAGTTTTTCCTTTTAAAACGTTTAAACGGGAATTTCAGGACTGAGTTGGCTGAGAAAACAATAATGGTTGTGCCTTATTTACGGCATTGTGTTTCTTTTTTTTGTTTTTTCTAATCCATTAAGCTTAAAATAGAAAAATGTCCCATTTGATTTGTAATTTCTAAATCAAATGAAAATGGACAAAACAATCAAACAAACAGGTGTGTGTATATATATCTATATCTATATATATCTATATATATCTACATCTATATATATCTATATATATATATATATATCTATATCTATCTATCTATCTATCTATCTATCTATCTATCTATCTATCTATCTATCTATCTATCTATCTATCTATCTATCTATATATATATATATATATATATATATATATATATATATATATATATATATATATATAAATTTGCAGGTCACAAACATGCAAAGTAAAATAAAAATGTACTGGTGAGATCAGATGCTAACAAGTGGGTTCAGATCTTATGGTACTGGAATGATAATTAAAGGTAATGTATTGCGGATAGACCCAGACTATTTTATGAAATTATATGAAAGGGTAGGGTTTTTTTTGGTCCCTAGAGAAACACAAAGGAACTTTAGAGAATTTCCAAAATATTTCTTAAAAAAATCAAATACAAGCTAAGATGAAAAATATTTTGGTCTCTTATGGATTTAAATTGATCCTTTAAGTGCTGACTGCCAATACTTTAGTTTAGGATATGCGACCAACGATGATTCTGAGCCTTCAAAGGGCCAGATTAATTTTCACAGAAAGAAGGCGCCTTATTATAATTTAAATCAAAGCAAATATTTATTCTGTTATGTTTGAGGTTCCCAACTTTTAGTTAAACAGAATGCTGGAGATATTTTTTTCAAGAGCAAAATGCAAATTGAAACCGAAATGCAGATTTTATGCTGTTTTTTTTTATATGCTGTGCTCAGATATATCTATGTGATTCATAGAGTATGTGTTATAACTTTAGGTCATAAAAAACTTGAACATTATGTCTTGTCATTTCTACCAGGGGTGTTCAACAACAACAGAGCTGTCGATTTGTCATTCATAGCTCAACCTCAGTCTAATAAATAATTCAGCTTTCATTTATTAGTGTCACAGCGGCATTCTCCACAGTGCTTCTGCTGTAAACATGTAAGAATATGCAATACTTACAAGGCTTTAGGTCTAAATAACCTAGTTAATGTACAATCTTTCCCTTAACCTCCTCTCTTTATCGTTATCTAGTTGTCAAAAATATAAGATAAACAGCAGAAGCTAATGTTTGTTTGCACAAACCAAAAGCGCTGGGAGGATAAGAATCTGACGAATGTGAGCATCAAGGCTGCAATCATAGCATCTCGTCAAGACGTCTATAGAAGCTCAGAGGCGACTGTGGTGTAAAGATAAAAGTGAAGAAAAAAAAATGTCTTCATGTGTCATATCTGATTCAAAGCAATGACTGGTACGGGGAAAATGTTCTTTACACAACGATTCACAGGTGATATTATCCTCCATGCTTTGAGCTTTGCTGTATTACTCCTCTGCACACTGGCAGTCTGACAATCCTCTGTGTGTAGCAAGGATATAACAAACGTTGCAGAGAGACGTGGGGAACTCTACGGACATTACATAAGACATGCTATATCAATATCTCAGCTTGCAGAAAGCAGGTGGATTAGGGTACTTAGGTGGGATTTTGTTTTGCCCCGCTATTGTTTCCATTTATATTAAGCTTAAAGTGTAACGACTTCGGCACATTGCGATTAATGCATGAGCTCTAAGTTTGTGCTTGTGTTTGAGATCTGAAGGATTTTTTGCTCAGAACAAGGATAGTGGAGGAAATACAGGATGGTAAAACATCTGTTTTACTCATCTGACAGATGCCTGCTTCCTCATCTGGACTGATTTCTAGCCTGATTAGACAACCAGGTCGTATGTGTCTTCACTGCAGATATTGTACTTCTACTATTACCTTCTATGTTTTTTTCATTTCATGTCTTAAAGTGTTGCAGATATTTTTTCCTTTCTGTTTGGCAGAAAGTCTTTATGTTCCTCTTCTGAAGCTACATCCTTCAGGCAAAGCTTATACTGGCGTCGCTGGCAAGCCTCTGTGGAGTTATTTTGATATTAAAAAGGATAATTTCTTTTTTCTTTTGATGTCAGAAGTGGTTGTCCTAATCCTTCAGCAATCTGTACTCATGCATATTTATCTTAAATGCATTTCCAACAACATTATTAGTATTGGGGACAAAAAAATCTTCAAAACTAATGGCATAAATGAGATAAATAACACATGCCTGGATGACTTTATGTGCTTTTTAAATAAGATAATTTCCTTTTATTTAATTTTTTAAAATTTATTACAGGTTCAATTCCAGCTGCCCCCTGTCACATGTCAATCTACCCCTGAGAAAAGACACTTAACCCCAAGTAGTCCACAGATGCATGTATAGGAGGTGACTGTGGCTTCAGTGTAAAATGCTTTGAGTGGTCAGTCTGATTAGAAAAGCATCCATTTAAAATTAAGAAACAGTTGAGTTGTTGTATAAATTACATTGGATTTTTCATCAGACTGATGAGGTGATCATCCCATGAAGTTTCAATGCACTGGTGCTGATTTTCTTTAAACCCTATTATCAGTTGTATGATGTTCCAAGTTAAACATTTGAATTCATTTTAAAAGATTCATGGTGAAAACCAAACGTTTACATGCAGTGTTTAAAAACAATTACATCCCCCCCACAATCTAATATCAGGTATGACCAAACCTTTTTGGATTCACGCCAGTTAGGGTTTTTAAATTGTTATTTTTTCTACATTATTCCAAAACAATGAGAGAGACACATAGACCTGCTATAGTATTTTAGAAAGGTCCTGATGATGATGCATTTGCTTTTGAAGTTCATTCAGAGAAATTAACCTCTTTTTAGCTATTTTAGGCTGAAACCTTTAAACATGATTTTTTCATCATCATCATCAAAAAAAAAAAAAAAAAAAAAAGGCTTTATAAAATAAAACACTAATAACTCAAAAAGTTTTCTTCATGAAAACTTATATAAGCAATAAAAATGTTACACAAGCGTTCACAGCAATGCTTTTTATTATATTTGCTGCTTTGTTGGTTCAGTAGAAATAATTTACGTATTAAAATTAAACTATGAAATTACAAAGAACACATTCTGTAAACTATAATCATATCTCTCCTTTCATGATTCTTCGTTTTGTTTTTGGTGTTTTTTGATGTTTAACATTTTGCATTTCTTTCTTTAAAAGGTGTTAAAACTCCTGCCATCACACTTAAGGCTTTTATAGTGTTAGTGGCCAAGCATGAAGCAAAACCTGTTATTCTCTTACAGGTCTGGGGTGCACTGTTTAATTATTAAGGGTCCAACTTTGCCATTAATGCAATTACTTATCGATGTCATTTTCTTCTTAACAAGCACATTTTTAATCAAAAACAGCATATTACCCTCTGGTATATTTCTGTAAATTCATGTTCAATGATGCAAGAGTAGGTAGTAAAAGAAACTAACAACATCTCCTTCTTATTTAGCTGGATTAAATTCAAGAAGCAGATTAGATGAAATGTTTCGAAATGAAAGATTTAACAGCTCCAAGAAAGCCTTGCCAGATTTGATAGTACTCTTGTTCAAAAAGCTGCTCTGCTGTCAGGAATGCTAAAATATTTTACTTCTATCTACGACTAGAAACTCTTGCTGAGTGGAAGTGAAGTGGGCTTGTGTCATCATCACTGATGGTTGTAAGGAGGACTACTGCATCCCCAGGTCTGGCTCATCCTTAGCATCCTTAAAAATTGAAAGGGAGATCATATACTTATTACATTTACAGAAACTGGCTGTGGCAATTTTGATTACAGTTGGACATCACATGGATAACAATAATACACAAGTCTGAAAAACTCCTGTTCATTCCACTGTGTTTTAATCTAGTTGCTGAGAAAATTAGATGACTTTTATGTATTCCACAGGCTAATGACACAACACTTGATTTTCTTTGCGATTTATTTTTTTTAATGCCTTAATGGGCTCAAAATTACACCTCACACTTAGAAACCTTGCCAGAGATTTGTAGTTGAAACACTGATACATATACAGACATTCCAGTGTGTTGAAAATAGAATGAAAATATGAATAGTTTACTTTCCACACATGTTCTGAAAAATCCAGAGACTTCCTCGCATAGATACACAGGAAGGGCATGAAGAACAGTGGTACACCATGTGTGGACATCATGTAATTCCTAAAAGGATTAAAATAGTGACAATAGTGACAAGTTTACTAATCAAACCCAATGCCAAACGGTCCCAAGTAATTCTAAATGAATTAATTACCAATATCTGCACATAAACCCATTAATAACCAGCTGACTGGTGCAATTGTAGAATTCAAAAGTTTATATGAAGCATCAAATTCCCAACATTACACTAAGACTGTACCTGTGAAATGTATAATTACCTGTGTATCGTAAACTTTGAACATTTCTGCATAAGCATCTGCAGTCTTTCCAGTTTTGGAAGCTTTCTGTCTAAATAATGTCAGACGATGAGTGAGGCAAACAAGTTCAGTTAGTTCGATTAGTTAGTTATCGGTTGCATGTACCTGCATTGAGGAAAGGACAGTAACAGCAATTATTTATTTCAAGATGAATGAAATTAGGCAATACTACACACATTGTGGCAGGCAGTAACAAATATAAACAGAAAGAATAAAAAAGTTACTTAAATTAATTTTTTAATTAAATTTGTTTAGCAAGGATAAAAACAGAATAAAGTGTTTACTACTATTACCTCAGACTGCATATCAAGAGCCTTGAGCAAAGTTAGGCAGAAAGTTAATCTCTGCACACATGCTTTTTCTGCTTTTTGATTTTGGAGTGTGAAGGTTTATTATCAGGTTTTTTTCCACTTCCTTTCCCAACATTTACAGCGACCTCCTGACATCCAGCCCTCCTCATCTTCGTCGTGTAATTGGCCGTTTTAAACTTGACTTTCTTCCAACCTTTCCATCCATTGTCAGATCGAACTTCTTTAGTCTGAAATGTGCAAATGCATGTTCTAGGTGTAAAAGCTGTACACACCTTACCGTGCCAAGTCATACTGTGTGTGTGTGTGTGTGTGTGTGTGTGTGTGTCTGATGTTTAATATATAAAAATATAATTAATGCAAATTTATTCTTAATTCGTCCCTAAATTGATTGATTTATTTTTTTCTTTCAAAATAAAATATAAATTCATGTTTGAATTATAAACGTTTCAGTAACTCTGAGTTAATCATTTTAAGTAACGGGTACATGAAATGTAAAATGTTCATAGTATTCAAACATTTCAAGTTAAATCAACTCAAAAAGAAGGAAATTGCTCCTGGCACTCAACATATTTAAGTAACTACAACTTTTAAGAAAATGTTAAGTTCACACTACTTAACACAATTACTTATTTTGAACATTTGGGTTTACAGTGTATGATTAATGACGTAGCCTTTTCTTCTTAAAATTTCAGTTCGGCATCAGAACCCAGATCTAAGAACGCAAGCCTGATGTCCCTGGTAAAGCTGTTGTGGAGCTGTAAATATCTTCGTGCAGTGATGCATCAGATCGGGCTGGTGACGACAGAGCGGCAGGTGGTCCGAAAAGTTCCTCTGAGTGCATTCCTGTTTTACCATGAAACACAGAACTCTCTGAGACAGATGACATTTACGTGACATAACACCAAAGGAGGAGGTTTCTTCATGTGTAAAGGTCATCTGATGCGTGGTCGGCTAAAAATACTAACAAGGGTGGAAAAACAGAAATCAAACGATGAACTGACATCATGTCCTTGGTACACGTACTATAGTGTGAAAAAATAATCACAGGTTTCGTTAGTTTTTACCGTTTTGGCACATTTGAATGTTTCATACAGTCAATCAAATTTTAAGACAAGATGAATAAAATTTGAGTGGTTTTCGAATATCATCACTCTCTAATTTTTAACACACTTGGCTGGAGTTAGGAAACTTCCCACACACAGTTAATGTCTAAGTAAACCCGAGTCTGCTCTAACAAACTTTTATAACTACATATTTAAAAGTTCAAACCCCAAAAATCTCATCTCTGTGATAATGTAGAAGCTAACATTGACAGTATTCCCTGTCAACCTATCTAGTCGCCGCTATAGAAAATAAAAGGTACTCCTTGATTTTGCAAATAACAGTCAATGATGTTATACCTTCCCAGCTACATTGCACAAAAGAACAAGCAAATACTGACCAGCGATATTAATTAGGAAGTGATCTTCTGTATAGAATAGAATAGAACTGCCTTAAGGAGCTTGTATTAAGTTTTAGTTAATCTTTTACATCATTGTGTAAGATTTTATCTATACCCTAAAACCTACAAAAATTGTCTTCAGGTTTTTCATGGCACACTCTTGAAATTTCGACTGAACATCTTGTACTTAGCTAATTCCAGGTTGGCTGCAGATGTGCAAACTAAGAGAACTAGAAGATAAGGTGGTTTCTGCTATCTTAAAGCCTGATCTTTTCAAATTCTTGGTGGTTAATTTGCGTCTTTCTTCACATGTTTCTTGCAGCCCTGTTGACTATTTGAAACTTTTTGCTGTTTCTGTGATCACGCCTTGATATCGCTTTTTTTTAAACTTTTTGAACAGTTAAATGTGTTTGTTTGTTTTTTTAATCAAATTTTGCCTAAAGAAATAAGTTTTCTAATAACTATCCACTACGTGAAGTAGAGTGTTAAGCCCTATGATATGAAGAAACCCTTCAATATTTCAGATTTTGTTGAATTTCATCAGATTGGCATATGAAGTGTCAGTACTGGAGATAAATTTACTAGGTACTGAACACTCATAATAATTACTTTTAACTGATATATTTTTCTGTGGTAAAAAAAAAAAAAGCACTTTAAACAAAAATTAGACGCTCAGACAGAAGCAAACATTGGTTTACATATATAGCTGAAACAAATATTGCTGTTTAAGAGAATGCAACTTTCAGTTCTGGTATACCGGTAAAAAACCAGCCTTTGTTAATTCTCAAACAAACAAAGAAATGTAAATGTGTATGCATTGAAAATTTTATTCACCAGACAATTTCAAGTGCTTTACATAAAGATCAGAGAGGTTGTTACAGAATAACTGTGAAACTCACACTGTTTTGTCTGGACTCGGGGAACCAGTAATTAATCAGAACCTATGAGGCTTTCAGAGTCTGAGCTTGTTCATACGGCTCTAAAAAAATCTGATGTACTTTGTGCTATTAATCATCAACACAGTTTAACACAAGTAGAGCTTTTTAAGTGACAGAAAGCCAAATCAGAGAACTTAGCGCTGGACTCAAATGATCATTTGTTCTGGTTCTTATAATTTAAGAGTCCAGTGAGAAAACCTTTACAGTAGACTAACCTGCTGGAGACAAACACATATAAATCTGGTTTAGACCATTTAATTCCCTTAAAAGTAAATAAATGTAAATCTAAAAGGAAACATCATAGCTTTGTATTAGTTTGCCTAACGGTAACCTGTATAAATGAAATAGTAGTGATCCAGAGACTGACCTTTGGAGAACCCCAAATGTTTTGCTGTGTGTCAGAGACACAGTTTCCAATTTCAACAAAGTAACTTTTATTCTCAAGATGCGTGGGATTCTCTGCTTTAATTCCTCCAAACTCTGCAGTGTGATCACATAGTCCAGTATGTCAAAAGCCCATCACAAATAAACCGTGACTCTGCCTGCATCTGTGTACAAGGGAATATTGTTTGTCACCTTAATTAGTGCCCACTCAGTGCTGTGGTGAGGTCCAAAGCTTGGTTAAAAAATGTCAAACACATTAAGATAGGAGAAGGTCAGTAAGCTGTGGAATAACATCTTTTCTAGTGCTTTACCTTATAGTGGCAGGTTTGAAATGGACCTGTTGTTACTCAGCACTGTTTTATCAAGATTGCTCTTTGTTAGAAGAGGTAAAATGATGGGAAGTTTTAGGTCCTTTAGAAACGGTCCAGTTTGAGAGGAGATGTTGACAGGGCAAGTGGTAACAAACTACAAGGGATGGATTTTAGGATTTTAGTAGCTAACCCATTGAGGTGGCAAGTTGATCGACGCACACTGTAGATGATTTCTTGGACTGTTTTGTCAGTGACAAGTGAGTAATGTGCCAGCTCTAATTGGAGGAGCTGGAGACCCAAAATGAGGACATGTTATTTGGTGGAAGAATAGGTTTGAGAAACTCCATAATCGGCACATAATGTCCAAACAGCAGACAGAGTTAAGGACTT
>JAVLVB010000713.1:3269380-3292875 GCA_032876305.1 Orestias chungarensis | reverse complement strand
TATATATATATATATATATATATATATATATATATATATATATATATATATATATATATATATATATATATATATATATATATATATATATATATATATATATATATATAAAATACATGTGGGGATGTCAAAGTGTTCACCTGCTTAAAATTAATCTAACTGGCAATTGGCAATGATTCTGGAATTAACACGAATATAAGGACCAGGATATATATATATGTAATGCTGTGCTATGCCTTGTCAACATTTGAACTATAAATTGATGTAAAGGAAGAAAACATCCTCAGCTCTGTTAGCTCCTACATATGATCAAATGTGTCTATCCGCTGTCATGGTTTACTGGTTCAATAGATCAATAACACCGCTCTTACAGACAGTTGTTTTCATATCCAGCACCAGTCAATCAATTAGCCCAATGTTCTTCTCCTCATCACCAACATTAGCCTTATCTTTTCCTCCTCTTGTCTTTTTTGTTCTCTTTTTAGCCCGCTCAGCCTTGGGGCGTCTAATTTTGGCTGTTGACCAGAAGCACCCATCATACACTCACATGTCTGCGGATGGCGGGGAAGATATTTTGACAGCCAACATAAAAATTCCCTGAAAACCTCTGACCAGATGCAGACAAAGAACAAGTGGATTTTAATAGTTTTCATCATCTGCTTCCAAACAAATAAAATTTAAATATTAATTGACTCAAGCTTTTTTCTCTTTTGATGGATATTTAAAATTATAAGGTGGAGTCACCTTTACATAATGGGAAATTAGTTATTAAGCATTCAAAGTTTAAGCCTATCATGAAAAGCCAATTTCTACCTGGTAAACATTTGGTTTGGATTCCACTGCAGACGAAGGCCTTGCTTAAATAGGTTTGTGGTCAGATAAAGCAAAGATGAGCCGCAAAGATCAAGTTTAAAATTGTCGTGGTGAGGATTGTAAACCTAAAATCACTGCAGCAACTGTCCGGTATCATATCGACATAAAATGGATTTAATAGTAAAAGTCCTGAAGGACAAACTCTGCAGCTCTTCACCTCTGATAAATCATAGCAACTACATTTATATCCAATTGTAAGAGAGTGCTTTATAAAATGAGCAAACCTTACAATTATTGCTTGCTTAAATCGTTAAGGATGTCAATTGTATTTACTGACATACAATTACCGGCCTCTGTTTCCGACTGCCGTTCTCCTCTGATGTTGTAGAAACAACAAGCAATTTCCTTATCTTAAATTTATCTCATTGACCTCAAAATCAAGGCTTAAAAATCTCCTACGTAATTGTCCGTAAGCCAGGTTTAAAGCAGTGGAAAAGGTTCAAAGTTGTCTGATGAAACCCAGCAAATTCTTAATTTAAACTTGTATTTCTTCATACAAAAGATCCTTAAGGAGCCACAAAGAGTTATTTCTCCTTGAGAAACTCTTCATTCTTCAAAAATTCAGCCATGAAATATATATTCAGAGCAGTTCTGCAAAAGGTCCAACATATGATGCTGAAATGCAGAGGTGGGTTTAGACTCAATGAGTCACCAAGGAGACAGGATTATGAGCAACGTGCTATGATGTATATTTGGTGCCTAATTTTTCATCGGATCATAATTTAAAATTTAAGAAGATTTATGTTATAGTTACTACATCCCCAAGGGTGGAATATAGCTGCCAGCCTGGCTCCGCTACTTTAAAAGCCATTAGGGAGCAAGAACAATTACATAATAAATGATGTAATGACCAAATAATAGTGTGAGCAGATATGTGATTGACACCTTTGAGAACAGCTTCCGTGCCCCTTTTTGGGAAGACAATTGAACGTCACGGTTTTTCAGGCAGAGAGACCTTTTTAGTGACAAAATCCCACGTCATGAATATCTATTTACGCTTGAATTTTTTGCCTCTATTTTTCTTTGTTTTATGAAAGAGCATGTGTGTGATGCCTCAGCTGCGTTGTCGCTGGGAGTAACAGGTTTTCCCATCAGCCCTCCACCAGCTGCGTACAGGAGAGAGACAAGCCACCGACTTCACAGAGAATAAATCTCCTCCTGCACACTTAAATCCAACTAATCTCAGTCCACCTTGGGATCTATTGACCTGATAGGAGACATTCTGCAGCAAGACTGATGCCTGATGGAGCTGCTTATTAGGGGGCATCGATTACTTATTAGATTACACTGGGCTTGTCAGGAAGATCGAGAGTGGAGTTCAGCAGGAAATGCTGCTCGCTGCAGCTGTGATCCAGATGGCGAAACTGCAGAAAGCTGCCTTGGTTATACATGCGGCTTGAAAAAAAAAAAAATTCTAATATCAACCCTTTAAAATGTGAAACAGTTAAATCTATCGCTATCACAGGGGTCAACAGCTGCCTCTGCGTAGTCAGGAAATCAGGCCAGCTGAGAGAGATTATTAAAAGGCACAAGGTTATTAACGAGAACAAAAAAAAAGAAGAAAAAAAGGGATTATTATTATTTGGGGAATTTGCACTGTTTTATAAAAGGATATCTGCTGATACTGGATGTAATCTTGCTGTAATCCAATGGTTCATGATCATAACATGAGGGGTTAGATTTATCATTTTTACATAGAAATACAAATACAATGTTTTTTATAATATACATGTTTACAAAGCATTCAGCAAATGAAATAAGGCAGGTAAATTAGGGACACAACCTGGACAACCATTTTCAGATTAAGGCTTTGGCTGGTCAATCCCTTTAACTCGATCTAAAGATTAACCTGAAATAACGAGTGTGGGTGGAGAAGGGCTACTGACCAAAGTGTGTATAACTGGATGTTTAGCAAATTGAGGACTCACAATACGCTTATTCAGTATATTTGTGTTTTGTTGGGTTATACTGAACAATATTTTATATATATATATACAGAAATGTATTGAACAAAGATATATACACGCATATATATATATATATATATTATGTCTAATCTTGGGGAGATGACAGAGTCATAAATATCAAGAAGGGTTCATATAAGGCTGCAAAAATTGATCAAAGGGTTTGTTAAACATGCTCGGTCTGAAATCCTCAAGTCATTACTGTACAATGACAGATGGTTACTTGTTTGAAGATGCTTTGTCTTAGACAGGATGTTAATTAATTAAACAAAATTTTCCTTAAAAAAAAATTGGTTAAATAATCAGAGGTTGGAAATGCGGATGAAGGAGCTTCCTATTAATGCACCTATTTTAATCACAACATTAGTTATGAGGAAAAAAGTTGTTTGGAAAGTGTTGTAAAGTCTTACAATGTAAAAATACAATCTTTGAATATTCAATGAACCCATTAAAGTACCATTAGAGCAACAACAGAGTAAAGTGCTAACTTTAATTTAGTCCTTGTATTTATGTAGGAGTGTGTTGAAGTTCATCAAAGTTGCATTAGCGGTGTTAGACATGAGACAGAGTGAAGCTTTTTGATGGTTTAATCTTTTACTTTATTGCCAATTACTTATTATAATTTTGTATTGAACTAAAAGAAAGAGAAAGTTAAAAAAAACTTTTAAAAAGTGTCCAAATGTTTGCTGAAAATTTGGATGTTTCTGCAAATATTTGGTCTCTATTGTTTAACCTTCTATGCAGTTACGTCTCACTGCAACCTTTACAGTAACTTCCTAAATTGCTGTAACTCATTATAGACAGGTCACAAGATCTTTCACAACAGTGTGTTTTTTTTTTTTTCTCAAAGTCTACTTTTTATTTCCTGTATTCCCACAAAGTTCCCAGAGCATATAGAGCAAAAATAGGCCCACAGTATCACGTTTCCCCTAACATACTTGTAAAAATGAAGCGCCTTTTAACATTTTAATGAATTTCTTCACAATTAATCCACTTCAGACCTTTGTTACTGAAAACCTAAACCTTGGTCTCATTTAACAAAGCTCTACCAGTAGCGTTAAGCAAACCTGCATGTTTACTTTAGTGACAATAGTAAAGAAAAGGCTTTTTAATTCCTGAATTCCCATCTAAACGGCTGAGGAAAATATAATGCAATGATAACAGATACAATAATAGAGATTGACCTTTGGGAGTGAAAGATTAATAATTATTTTGCACAGGGATCGGTTTAAAATGTAAACACTTAAAAACAACAGCATTTATCTGGTACAATTGAGTTTGTAAAAACAATTATTATTCACTGTGTTTTGTAATGTGACTGCACATATTATGAACTGATTTAAGGGCTTTTTAAAATATATTTACCGACAATGATAAATAAGGGTGTAATGTGATTTTGTTGTGATTTCTTGTTGAGGTGAAGGTCATCTCATGAGCTTCGGCCAGTTGTGTCAGCATGGCTTCGCCTGTGCCAAATACTCTAAAATTATTCTGCAGCATTTTGGATTTTCTTGAGGATTAGTAAATGGAAATAGAGTCACAGACAAGTGAAAAACAATATGAAATAACTACAAGTTTCTCAGGTGCTGAGGGAGAAAGAAGAAACGCTACAATAACCAATGGATAGAGGTCTGGGAGACGGGAAACCTGCAAAAGGGTTAATGTTGTATTACCTACCTTGCTTTGTTGAAGTACGGATCTACAGTCTAAAGGAATACAATAAATAACCAGAGCAACAACTCAACAGTAATGTTTCTAAAAAAAACTTTCTGATGCTTAAATTTGAGCTGTGAAGTTTTCTTAATAGTGAGATTAATATCCGATCATTTTCTCATGATAGTGGTGGATTTAATATTGCGTTGTTTCTCATCTTGTGAGTTTTAGGTAAGATTTCACTTACAGCCCGGAGCTTGCTGTGTGTTGATTGTATTTTTACACATACCATCCTTGCAGCGAACTGCACGGTGGAACATTGTTGACTTGCAGCAAGACAGTTTTGGGTGGGATTCAAGTCCTTTCTGCATGTTCTACCTGTGCATACTTGGTATCCCTCTGGACCCAATACTCAAAAATGGCTGCTATGTGGGAGAATGTGGATACTTAGTAGTTTATCCAGATTATTTATCTGTTTTAGCTTATCTGGGGTTTCCTAAACGTGTCTCCAAATGACCACTGGAGATGGACAACAGCCCTTCAAGTGACCCTTAGTGATATAAAATAAAATTTAAGGCATTTGGTTTAAATCTAATTATTTTGTGTAACTGCGCACGAACCATGATCACTGCATAACATAAACACTCTTGATTTCTAAAATAAACACTTAAACATGTTCAAATGCTCCCTTTAAAGAGTCAAGCACAAGAAAATTAATTCTAAAACAGGTTGAAAACGTTAGCAGTGATTTGTTTACCCACCTTAGGTCTGAAAGTGTTACTTATAAAAAGTGCGCAATTTTGCTGCATATAAGATCTAGCAATAATATACTCTGCGCAAACCCTCATGTCTTCCTCCCCTGAAGACATAAAGTATCAGTCCAGGAGAGCATGAAATTGAGTTTGGAGACAAATGGACTTAAGTGATGTTTTTCATGAGCAAACACCCAGGCCATTAGCAAATTAAACAAACCAAACACTCTGAATAAGCTCAACTTGTCTCTTTGCTTTGAGACCAATGAAGCCCTAACCCAGCCTAATGATGAACGGTTGTGATGGATGAACTGCAAACAGACAATAAAGTCCAATAGGGTAACCCGTGGTCTGAGTACATTACACTGTTTCCCCCTCTGTTCACGTGAATCTGATAAACAGCAGAAAAGCCTTGCAGACACATTATAACATGAATCCATTCTGCACCTGTGTTTAATCACATCAGCATAATGTTGAGGACATGAATTCACAAGAGAACATGGTTTGCATATGTAACACATGTAAATTCGACTTAAACTGCAACAGATCTGATGCAGGGAAATGTTCCATCATTACTCAGCACCATATTCATAAGACTCACTCTCATTTTATATGATAGACCAAAACAAACGATCTCAATATTGTAAACAGAAATGAAAAGAATGTATACTTGTTGGGTTTTTTTTTAAACTGAAGGAGGTATTAAACGGCGTAATGTTTTTCCAGGATTGTGAGGGACTGAGCTGGTCAAGCGTAAGGACAAAGTAACAGTTTGAAGAAAAATTGGTTTTATTTCAAAAATATTCAGTTTAACTTAACTCAGTCTAATTAACCCAGGGACGTAAATACTGTCAGATCAGGGCAGATTTTCTGTACTTTACATCTATTCACAAATGTACCAAGTAAAAGTAATTAAACACAGTAACTAAACAGTTATCTTAAGAATTTACTTAAATGCATAATAATTTACAAAATTACAGATAATCAAATCAGAAGCTTATAGAGAATCTATATAAAAGCAGAATTAGATATATAAAAGTTAAGCAAATGTGAGCTACACAATTACTACTAATGTATTTTGATATTGTTGAATGAAAATTAACAAAAGTCATTTTTTATGCAGCAGTGGACTGAATATCTATGAGAACTCAAAGTGAAAAAATGTTTTGTGTTACAGACGGCGTGTCCATCAGGAAGGTATTCAACCAATCCTTAGATCTTATAAGCTTTTTGGTTGAGAGCAAACAGGAGTAAAAACTAATAAGATTTAATTGAGTAGCTTTTTGAAAAAACATTTGAGTAGTTTTACTACAATCATTTTTTAGGAATATTACTGTGAAATATTACTACTCCTAGTTAGGGAACATTTCTAGATACTCTGTTCCCTACAAGTAACTTCACCAAATAAAGAACAAATATCTACTGTTTATGTACAAGTGTCATTTCTTTATAGTTTCTTAGCTTTCATGATTTTGTTATCATGCTATTTATTGATATCTGGGGTTTAATTGTGAAACTTTGAAATATTAATATTTGCACATAATACTATTTGTCACATAACAACATTGCAGTCGTTTTCTTGAAAAGCACATTTTAGCAACACGGCCTTTCAAAGTGCTTCACATAATAATAATTTAAAAAAACACATAACCATTGGGAACAGCAAAGAATCAGCAAACCTTTCAAAAACGTTTCAGACAAGCAAACATTATATTTTTCAAATACTATCACAAACATCATGAAGAGTAATCCTTATCAAGGATTCAAGGATTCAAGGATTCAAGGAGACTTTATTGTCATTTCAACACATGTGGTACATGAGGTGGAACGAAATTACATACTCGCGGTACAGTTCCACCCAAGAGCTAATATTAAAATAGATAAAATAAATTTAAATAAATAAAATAGAAGTAAAGTAAATAAAATAAATAAAATAAGAATATACGCTAGTAAAGTGTCTCGGTGCGGGTATAGTAATTATGTATTGTTCGTGCAGTGGTTTGTTCAGGAGGAGTACAAGAGTCTCACAGCTTCAGGAATGAAGCTCCGCAGCCTCCTGCCTGAGGGGAGCGGAACAAAAAGTGAGTGTGTTGGGTGGGTGGGATCCTTCCTGATGCAGGTGGCCCTTTTCCTGCATCTGGAGGTGTAGATGTCTGTGGTGCTGGAGAGGCTGACTCCAACAATCCTCTGTGCGATCTTCACCACCCTCTGCAGAGCTTTCCTGTCTGCAGCAGAGCAGCTTCCATGCCACACGTTGATGCTGGAGCACAAGACGCTCTCCACCACACATCTGTAGAAGGAGGTGAGGACTGAGCTCCCGAGTCCAGCTCTTCTCAACCTCCTGAGGAAGTAGAGCCTCTCGTGCGCCTTCCTGACCAGAATGGAAGTGTTGTTGCTCCAGGTAAGGTTGTTACTCAGGTGTACACCCAAATACCTGTAGCTGTTGTCCACTTCCACCGCAGATCCTCCCATGTGCAGGGGGAGGTGGGCATGCTTGCCCCTTCTGAAGTCCACAATCATCTCCTTGGTTTTCTTTTCATTAATGCAGAGGTTGTTCTCCCTGCACCAACCCTCCAGGTGTTCCACCTCCTGCCTGTAGCTGGACTCATCACGGTTTGTGATGCATCCTACCACTGCTGTGTCGTCTGCAAACGTCATAATATGACAGCCTGGATGGATAGGCGAGCAGTCATATGTTAGCAGTGTGAACAGGAGGGGGCTCAGCACACAGCCCTGAGGGGAGCCAGTACTGGGGGTGATGGTGGGGGAGGAGATGTTGTGAATCCTTACAGACTGCGGCCTGTTGGTCAGGAAGTCCAGGACCCAGTTGCAGATGGAAGAGCTCAGTCCAAGTGAGGAGAGTTTTTTAATCAGAGTCTGAGGAATCAAATATTCAGTAAAGTCTAGAGGTAAAACATTAAATCTTCCAGATGTTGTAAATCAAAGGCAACTTCAAACAAAAGTTTTTCAGCCTTTATTTAAAGTAAAACAGGAACTAAGATGTTGTGATATATTATTCAGTAATTTAGGTGCATTTTTACACTCGACTTTTTTATTCTTACTTTACTACAACTTTTAGGAACTTTTCAACACTTTGGATCCTGGATGACTGAAATTGTGCAGTATTGTAGATTTGGAATATATATTCCAGCACAGTATAGTTTGTGAAAGGGCTCAAATTTGCACCAATAAGATAATTTTTTTTACTGACATTTCTTTTTCTCCCAAGACCTCTATGAACATTAATATTAACGACGAGCAATCATGCAAAACAAACATACTGTCAGACTTTTTAGTAGGGAACTCCTGTCGGACGTTCAGCTCCAGCTTCCTCCCCTCTGGGCCTTCAGTCGAGTATGAAGAAACTGGTAGCTAGGCGTATCTATGACCCATATGCCTGTTACTCCAGGGCAAATGTCTGATCAAGTTCACCGCTTTAGGTCAGAATAAGTTCTTAACATCAACAAAATATTAAAAAAACATATATGTAAATAAAAGGTTGTGCCTGCTCCTCACGTTTACAAGACTATCATTTGTTCTTGTTGCTCCATCTTCAGATTCCTCATTTATGTTCAGTCTCCATCTTTGTAGATGCAACACACAGCGACAAACCTCCCTCCAGCATCACAGTCACACAAAAAAACTGTTTATATCAATATATTGACAATAGCTCAGCACCTCTGTTGTGGGCCGAACAAAACAAGAAGCTAGAAGCGCAGGAAATGATGGGTTCTGGAAAGCTATTCTCCATACAGTAATTACATGTTCTCAACAGAGATAATGACACTGAATGGACCACAGACAAAAGCTCAGAGAGACAGCTCCACAGTCACAGCAGTGCTTTTCAGATAAAGAAGCATCCGCTCGCTGTACCGGCAACAATAGGAAGTCTTATCTTGTCTGGCTGCGCACCGTTTTAGGTGCCTTTTCACTCTGCAGTCGTAAGGTTCTTTGGAGAAACATAAAGACAGAGCAAAGAGGCAAATTAAGCATGAGAGAGTGAGTCGGGAGATCTATTGAAGTCCCAAAACCTGTGCACAGGATGAGGTAAGATCTTTGCTCTTATCTGCCGAGACAGCTCAATAAACATAAATTACTGTTTTCTCTCCTGTTGAGTGTATTTTTTTTTCCGTCCCTTCAAGACTGGAAATTCTTCACAATTCTTTTTTGCAACAAAGACTTTCTTTCAGGGAACAGCTCAGACAAAAAACAAATACAAAACAAAATAGAATGGGGCTTTAAACATGAAGAAACTACAAACTACATACTTTATTTTTGTCTGAGATTAGTAGGGAAGTGATAAAACAACATGTCGCTGTGTGTTGGGTTGAGTGTGCTAAACCCCCCCCCTCAAAAAAAAGAAAATTTTCCTTTTCTAAATGGTTCATAGTTGTGGACATGGTGGCCCAATCCCAGTTCACGAGATCTACGGTCTTTCAACTTTTTGATGCATTCCTGCTCCAACAGACCACAGTCCACAACGCTTTTCATTCTCTAATATCTAAAAAATGTCACAATGCTTTCATGATTATTTATTAAGATTAAATACAAACAGATGGACTATTCAAGAATTAGGCAAAATCTGCACAAAATTTTTATTTAGTGTATTTGTGTAAAGGGGATAATAATCTCCCATTAACATTCCTATTATGGACTACGGTACTTAAAAAGTTGGTTTGGTAAATCCTTTTGCAAGACACTTATGTATGCAACACATAACCAAATGCATTTGTTTAACTCCTAAACCCCATAATACCAACTACCTGTAAAATGTTTCCCGCTACATTATGTATAACATTTAAACTTAAACCGAATGATAAGATATTGATTTTGATCTCAGTACAACTAAATCACTTAATTTACCACTTGATGTTTAAATTTGGTTAGGAAAATTGACATTCTGCCAATCTGTGGGAATGTATTAGTTGTACAGTAGTATTGACTGCAAGACATTGCATTCTCGTTTGAAACAAAGTTACTCATGTCAGTGTGAGTTATCCCGGCTGTTTCAGCCTCAGGCTGGCTCCAGGCTAGAAAGAGGATTACTGCGTTGTCCATATGGCGACTGCCGGAGAGAAAGAAAGAGAGAGCAGCACAAAGCTGGATCCTGGAAGTATTAAATTCAGGTGAGAATGAGCAGCAGTCATGCACAGTCACTTTCTATGTCTCCCGTAAGGCTCACAGAGTGTGACTCTCCTCTTCAATGAACTTATCAGACTTCTTTTTTTAGTCAGACCTCGCACACCCGACCTTCGACTCTAACCTGACCTCAGCCTCATTTAAAAGCTGTTTTCGAATTGACTCGCCTGCAATGTGGGATATTAATGAGTCAGTCCTGCACTGAAGATTAAGTGTGACCACAATTTCCCTTGTCTGTCATGTCATAAGTCATTATCTGACATATTATAGTGAGTAGGATTTTTATCACAGTCATATGTTTTAAAAAGTTAACACAAATGAAAAACAACAACACATCAAACATTTAACTTAATAATGGCATTATGGAGTTTGTAATTTAGTAGGAAACAACAAGCACAGGTTAATAATTCAGTAGTGGGTAAACTTGTTCCTGTGGTACTTGTTCCGGATGATTTTGTTGAATTTTATTTAATTTTGACTATTTTTACACTAGATACTGAATTTCATGAAAACCTACATCAGGCTTAGTCACTTCTCAAGACTCTTTTAATAATTTTGAGATGATTCTGTTGTATATCTGAAGAGGCAAAGCCTCACAACAAAATTTTGTTTGTGGGTTAATTTGGGAATCACTGCACATAAATGTGGAATGTATAAGGAAATGCATTGTTGGGTTAATTAACTCAAGTTAACCAAGTAAACTATTAAATAATAGATCTAAGCTTCTTTTAAAAAAGCTGTTTCCCAGCGTAATATAAAACACAATGATGATTCACCTTCTTTTGCACTTGTTTGCTTCCCTGTTGCCTGTCACTTTCCTGTTAATCCTCGAATAAAAAAAATAACTTGATTCTGGCGCGTTAACTTGTGTCAACTTGAATAGATTTCATCAGGTCAAGTCAAGTTTCCTCGCTCTAAGCCTACAGCGCCAAACTGTTCTTCCCACAGTTATTTGCTGCACCTTCAGTGTCCTCTGGATCTCCACCTACATGCCTGCTCTCTGTCCCCTGATACTTTCTGGTACTCACTTCTCACCGTCCACACACCAGGACCAGACTTGCCCTGCCGTACAAACCGCCTCATCGTCTCAGAGCCGAAAACCATCAACTTTCTCTTTCCTCTCAGATCATTCAAATTCCTGTAAAGACTGCACTAAAACTGCTCTCGTCTTCCAGACGCAGATGAAATTGAACCTCCTTAGTCACACTTTTATTGTGTTGTAGACATTGTGAATAAAACTTGCGTCTTTTCTTCTGTGTTCCCTATATTGATTCTGCATATGGGTAAAAAAAACACAGATAAATATGAAAAATATGTTCTCCTATTTTTAAAAAGATATTTTCACGTAAAGAAAGAAACGTTTGAGTTAAATATTGGAAAAAATAGAAAACACTTAGCATTCCCACAAATTCAAAATGAATTACTAAATCTGAGTCTCAACAAAAGAGTGTGAAGATAGTAAAATAGAAGGCTATTGTGATATTAGAAAATACATATCATTACAATAATAGATCACATAGAAGCACAACAAACAGCAACATCATGCGCATTATCTCATGTCTCTTTCAATGTAGGACAGTCATCTGACTGTGAATGACCTTAAAGAGTTTCCCGAGAGGTCAAACAAAATGAGTATGCATGAAATGGAAAATTGTTTAAGCCAAGAGTTCAAGAAACTGCATGGCTCAATTATCCCTCGCCTTTTAACTGTCACTAAAAGCCATTAACATGTGATTCCTACCCTGACATATTTCCACTGGCTTCTTTTTCATTTCTGTGTCGATTTTATTTCTTAAATATTTGATCTGCCTTGAGTAAATTCAAGGATTAACCAAACATTATAAATGAGTCAACATAACAGATTTTTTAGAAGTGAGAAAAACAGTATAACAGGTTATAAAGTTAAAAAAAGAAATCAATTTTGCTTAATGCTCCCTTGTTTAAAGTTGCAACAGGCCTCTTAAGAGCTACCCTTACCAGTTATCTTCTTGTCATTTCATCAATTTAGGAGGGAACTCCAATTCTTTGTAATAAATACATTTCAAATTGTATCCATTACCTTGGATATTTTTGTGTACCTTTCTCCTGATTGATGTATTTGGACAGTGAAATTTCTTCCATGTTCAGAATAGGGTTTTTGCCATGAGATTTATAAAAGAAAATCTCATTGAGAGCTTACTTAAAGAGACAAACATTCCTATATATAGTTATGAACGAAGTCCATGTGAATTGGACAAATAACTTTGATTTTCTTAATGATAATACAAATAGTTTGTCCAAAGTATGTTGCTAAATAAGCTAAATAAAGTTTGAAAGTTGATTGTGATTCATTCATGCTTTATCACTCTGCCTGAAAACTCATCAGACTTCAGGAGTTATTTAAACGGATCAATCAGTTGACACTTGAGATTAAACAAATCCAGCGTCGTAAAGATTTAATTCTTCAACAGAAATCCAGACCGACAGCTGTGATGCTGTGGAGTATCACGAGGGTGAGCTTGGTGACGTGATGTTTCCTCTGTTGTCTGTCCGCTAATGTGTGAGTGGCGGTGGGCTGGGCGTTGGCAGTGAACGCTTAAATCACAGCTTGCTTAACGGCAAAGCGTGGGTCTTCACATATTCCAATAAACCTCATTGCTGTTTGGACCGTCTGTGTGCAGGTTCATGAGAAGTGAATTACGACTGTAGATCCAAATTTAGAATTTAGATCTGTAAACTGAATTTAAAACATACTGCTGTCTGATGCCAGTGTGTGCCCCACATAAATGTATTTAATCTTTAGTCCATGATCAAAGCGGCAAATAAAAAAGCAGAAAAACACTTAACAACGAATCTGTATTCTAGCTCACGCTCTGCTTTAGTACTGATGCAGGAAGAATTTATATCAGGACAGAAAACTTGGTCTCCTGTCATCCAAGGCACCCAAGGCAGTCTCAAACATATCTGGGTGCCCCAGCTGTGACCATGGAGGCTTATCATTTTACAGCCATGTAATAATTTGCACACTGTCTCTCTTTCTTCCTCCCTGCCAACTGCCAAAGCAACTCAAAGGCACCTTATCACCAGGAATGGTTTTTCCTTACAGGTTTTAAGACAGAAAGAGAACAAAAAAAAAGGTCTCTTGCTGAATTTTTAGCACATCATTATGATTATGATTTTAACCTGGTTGAGGGCGAAGAAAGAAAGGAGGGGGAGGAGGGTGTTTCTTTAATCATCTCTTCTCTTAAATAAATCATTCTCTTAGTTGTTTTAAGGCAGAAGAAGTTCACTGAAATGTACCAGGAAAAATGTAGCAGCCAAGGAAAGAAAGGCTCAAAGATAATGGTTAAGGTTTGATTTCTCTAAACGTAGGAGGCTTGTTTGGCTAAGTGATCCAGCTTTTAACATCAGACATTGATGGATGTATTGCTGTCGTCAACTTTATTCACTTAGATTTTTATTTAATAAAAAGGTGTCCTGCTTCAGTGTTTTTGTGTTCAGCTCCATCTCCTTTCTGGATGGTGCCACTGACTTAGAAGTTGCTGTCATTAATCTTGTATACTCTTGTTTTTTACATAGAAAACTACCTCTAACTGCCAAGATCACTTTTATCATTTTGTTTTCAGCATCTTTTTCACCACTTCTTGTCCAAATACTTCAGCAAACTTTTCAAGAGTATGCAAAACTACTGTGTGATTGGTCGTGGTCGTGTTTGTTCATGTCACCAAGAAGTCGGTTTTACAGCAAGAAGGTAGGATAGTTTTGAGGAGCAATCGACCAAAGCCATAAGGAAGAATGCAAATCTGTATAAATCCAACAATAGATTAAGTCCATCTCACTAACCAACTGCTGCAACTGTTTGACTCAAACACTGAAAACCCCAAAACCCCTGCTTGGTTTTTTTCAAATGCAGCGGGTGAACATCCCACCCAAGCACCCCGTTCTATTACATATTGATTTTTAGGATTCCAGCAAGATTTTTCAGCTCGTTAGTCGTCATGTGGATGTTCCTCTCTGCCATGATTACTGTACACTAAATCTTTACTTTTCAAAGCACCATTGATACAATTTTCAGCAGGATAAATCACACACGGTGTACCTTATGGATCCTTGGGTAATGCGGACAGAGGTGGAGAAAAAGCCGGGAGCTGGAGCTGGAAAGAAAACGACAAACAGACCAAAACATAAACAACTGAGAGGGGCGCGAGAAAAGATAAAGGCAACAAAGAAACAAACAACAGATGAAAAATAAACTATAGGATGAGAAAAGTTAACACGAAAGGGGAGAGAGACCAGCAAAGTGAACCAGGTGAGCAGAAGGGGGAACTTACTGGTAAGAGATGAGGACTGGACGAAGGAGAACAGAGCAACAAGGAAAGGTAAGGTAACGTAATAATCTAGCGAGTACTGAATGAGAGAACCAGGCTAAAATAGTGAGGAGAAGCAGGTGGAGCAGTGGAAAAGATGAACAGATAATAGAAAACAGGTGTAAGTGATAATGAGACAGGCTGAGGGAAAACACACAGAGAGAGAAAAAGAGGGACAGAGAGCAGGGGCAACTGGTGAACACAGAAAAGAAGAACAAAACAAAGACTCAACCAAATAGAAAATAACCTAAAGAAAACAATAACGTAATCATAACAAAGTAAACAAGACAACCACAGCAAACTAAACAGAGAAAAAAAACACAGACCATGACAGAAACATGCGTCATTATTCTGCACTACAACAATCCAGACATGGTAGGTATGGCAGGATCCATTGTGAAAAAATCAGAATTGAGCATCAAGACCTACTACGTGAATAACTTTTGCATGCGTGTGCCTCTTCAATGACAAAGCTATTACTGCCATTAACTATGTTTAACTATTCTTCTTTGATGTCTTTGATGTAATTAACATTAAACATAATTTGTTTTGTTTTGTTGGTTCATCATAGAAAGTTCCCCTGAATTCCGCATGTGGCTCATGTTGGAGGTCTCCTACTGGAAGTAGATCCCCTCCACTGGTACCACCTGCTTGCTAAGGAGGAGGGATTGCTGCAGGCTGAGAAAGGATTGATGCTGGGCCACTTTTGACAGACTATTAACATTGAGCAATAAAAATCTTTAAAATTTGATTATGCTATTTGATTTTTTTATGCAACTAGATCTGAACTTGACTAATGTGAACAGACTGGATGAAACGGAGATGAACTGATGAACAAACAGGGTTCTTTATGATTGGGGTAAAACACTTCTGTAAAGCGCCTTGAGATGATAATTGTTTAGAACTGGTGCTAGATATTTGAGATGAACTGTACAGACAAATTAAAAAAGTAAACAAACACACCTCCTTTATAAGGTCGAGTCTCCTTTGAATGAGCGCTGCCCTTTTGTGAGTGGGGGGATTAGAAGCAGCATTTTTAATGAAGACGAGTAGGGATCTAAGCTGATCCTCTCCTTGTTGCACAAAAGGTCACAGATCAATAATCCTAATAAAAGTTGGAAAAAATATGGGTGTACAGCTTAATGAGAGCTAATACTCTGTTGGTACAAACCAATTTTGCTATTGTAAAGTAAGAATATCTGTTTTTATTATTAAGGTTGCATAAGGTTGCAGTGACTTTAACACAGAAGTAAATGTATATATCTGTAACAAACTTGTTGCTTAGATTTTTTAAATTTAGTCAAACTAAGTTAAAGTTTATTGTTATTGTAAGCACGGATAAAAATGCATGTCCTCCTGGATACATTGGGTATGTACAGTTTACTGAAAGTCCATTTGCTTTATTCCGCAGTTACCAACTGGAAATACAACAGCACTTTGCTAAATATGTATGCAGTGAGCTGTAGCAACAGGTCTTTGGAGACTGTGTCTGCAATTAGATGTCTAATTATAGCATTAGTTTAAGCTGGATGAAAATTAGTGGGATGGCTTCTCCTGATTCAGAGAGGGTTTCTGTCTGGGGGGAAATGTACTAAAAGGTGAATACGAACTGGTTATTGTGTCAAAAACGTGCTGTTTTTTAATGCTGAAGAGAAATCATTGATCCTATAACCTCAGCGAGCAACAGCTAAGGCCAGAATATGTTGACGATGATTCTATTCATAAACTGCATCCTATAATAGTTAGCCTGGCTGCAGATTCAGCTGTCTAATTTGTTGTGTTTGGCTCCTGTCAGAAAATATGTTATGTAAAGTCTTGCATTCACATATTTGGTGCAACCGAGAGCAGCTGTCATTCAGCTGCAGCTGAAATATCAATCTAGTCTCATTTAGTGGGGGAAAAAAAAAAAAAAAGTTACATTACGCTGCCCCCTAAAGGCCAGTCTAAGATATAAAACAAAAAGAGAAACGGTGGCACTGAAATAACTAGTTACACACATATTTATATGTTAATTATACCTCAGAAATCTAAATTAGCTTTTAAAATATTAAAATGAAACAGATTGCCAGTCAGTTTTAATGTGTGACCTGTATTTATGTATGATGTAATATTTAATTGAGAAGTATCTTGTTTTTCTTGTCTTCCCTGGTAAATCAAACGCGCAGACAAGCTTTTTGATTCTGTTCTTTAACAAGATGTTTATTGCTTTGAAAGAAAAAAAAGGAAAACAAAAACATAGGACACCTATTTTTGGACAGTTTTAGATTTGCTTTAGCTCTGTTTGGCTCCTTTAAACATTAAAATGTCTCTCTGGCAGCAGCAGCAGCAGCAGCAGTGGCAAAAGAGATCTATAAAAAGAATCAAGAATTTAAGGCATCCGCTTCCAAGGGATGGTTGTGCTTCACCTCAGAGAATAAAGAGAAATCAATGCTCGATTCAACCTATTTTCCTTAAAGTAAATTGCTTGAATGGACCTCATTTCCACTGTCGTATACTATGCATTGTAAATGCAATCTGGAGCTGTAGACTTAATACAAACATCCACAACATGCAGAATGGCTAACGACAGAATATGCGGGAGGGGGGTTTAGAGCTATCATAGTATAATCAAGTGCAATGCATGCGCTTGGAATAAAATATGCATGACAAATTGGCTTTGGGAAACTCGGAGCAGACCGGTCCTCTGAACCTCAACATAGACATAGAAGAAGAAAAAAAAGGGGCTCATTGAGATTCCTTTCATTATGATCGTGGCTCTACAGAGAAGCACAGAATGAGTGCGACGGGCAGAGGGGAACAAAAAGGATTAGAGTAATGATTTCAGAAAACAGAGGCTGCAAAACCTTTGCATCATATTCTAAAATATTTTTATGCCCAATCACACAGCCTCGCAAACGTATTACAACACGTCGAAGTTTTCCATATTTTCTATATTGTAGCTAGACATCAATGTGTTTTACTGGAAAGACATTCCAAACGTGTGCCGTTTATCCAACACATTGTGATACTTCTAAAATAAAATTCAATGATATGTATGTACGCATATGTATGTAGGGCAAAAAAGTTCTCATCTGACCAAGGCAGGTTCTTCCACATGCTTCATATGGTTTTCATTTAACAATGGCTTTCTTCTTGCCACTCCTCAATAAAGGCCACATTTATGCAGACCACAACTAATAGTTGTGGACACATTTCCCCACCTGAGCTGTGGATCTGTGCATTTTCACCAGAGTCACCATAGGTCTTTTGGCTGTGTCTCTTTCCAGTTTTCTCCTTGTTCAGACTGTGGGTTTAGGTGAGCTGCCTTTTCTTGTTAGGTTTGCAGTTGTGTTTTACTGTTTCTATTTCCGCATGATTGATTAAACAGTTTTCTGTGAGATGTTCCAAAATTGGAAGATGTTTTTATAGCCTAGGTCTTTAGGCTTTAAATTTATCCCTGATATGTCTGTTGTGTACTTTGGACTTCCGTGATGCTGTTTGCTTCCTAACAATCCTCTGAGGCTCTCGCAGAGCTGGAGTATATGTACTGAGATCAGAGTACACAGGTGGACTCATTTAGTCCTTACATTAGCAATCAGGTAACCTTTTTTAGGCTGTTAGTTTCACTCTGAGAAAATGGGTCTTTTTTATTTGTAAAAAATATTATAAACCATGGGTAAGTTTCTTTTCACTTCGCAATTGTAAACTGTACCACTTTTTGCTGGTCTATCACATACAATTCCACACAAATATAATATATTTTCGTAGTGTGACAAAGTAATGATAGCTAGTCTAAACCAAAGATTTTACAAATCAGTCTAAGAACGTGTAATTTTTGCATTTGCATTTGTACAACAGGCAGACTGAAGCTTGTAAATATGAGTGGAGATGGATTGAGTTTAATACAATGCAATGCCTACAGGAAAAACACCACAAATTAGTTTACATTAAAACATATTTATGAGCTAAAGGGGGCCCACTAAAGATTAAGGGCAAAATATGCTTGAATTGAATCTGTGATGGGACTCGGAAAATTAATGATCAACTCAGTTGAAATTTATGCTTGAGCTATTCTGCAAAGCATTACATTTGATATATTTGCACAAGTATTGAGGTTTTACCTCGAAAGACCTTTATTTCATGCTATAACTTAAAATCCCAATAACAGACACATGAAGTATGTGATTCTAAAGCAATTTGTAATAAACTTGAATCATTATAAATACTTTTGTATGTTAAGATTTTACCATATATCCTTGTTTATAACAGAACAAAACACCCCAAACCATCAAAGGTAAGTATTTACTCATTTATTTACAGTTACGCTTTATTCAATGGAGAATATTTTAAAGTCTTGACATAGAAAGTGCCATCAAAGCATAAGAGAATCCTAATAATTTTATGTCCTTCTCTCTTACAAATATAAAGCCACATACACATGAAAAGCATACCTTTTTCCTAACAGGCAAATTAATACAACACACATTAAAAAAAAAGAAAGCATGATTCTTCAGGTTTCTCTCACCACATTTACAAAATCCGTTTAAATGGAGTTGGAAAAGGAAGCTCTCCTGGAATCTTGCAGAGATAGATTTACGACTAAAACATTGAAGAAAAAAACAAAACTGAAAGGGAACCTAGAACATTTGTACAGTTATAAGTGTAATACAATATGATGATAAAAGTAGACAATTTCCTCAAAATGTTTGCACTTACGCTGCATAATGCATTCACTTCTCATCAGTACAAATAAAAACACCAGAGGTCCTGCTTATTATTGCCATGGCTTATCAATGTTCACTTTAAGGTTCATGGGTTGTTGTCGCATGTTGTCTCCTCGTCGATCTGCTGCAATACGCCCGCATCACATTGATGTTGGATGGCCAGCTTAAAAAATAGAAAAAGGAACGTCGTGATTTTGGTTAAAGTAAAATTAAACCCTTCCCTGAGTTAAATCAGCCGGTTCGATTACTTACATTTGAGTTGGGTGTAGCAGGTGTTACAGTAGAGCTGTTTGTTTCGTATTCTGACTTCAGCCCCGGCCTCAGACCCTCCAAGGTCAGACTTACAGTCGATGCACTGTTTAAGGAGAGAGGATTGTTAAATAGCCACACAACTGAGTAAAAAAGTGTCAAAAGAGACTGTGATGACAGACCAACAACAGGCCTTCTTTCAGAGTAAAGAAAGAGCCAAATGACTGGAAAAAAAACATGCATCATTTCAGAAAGGAAAGATTTAGATGCAAGAATTCAGATCTGATTGAAGATCAAAGGTTCCTGAAAGGTAAGAGGTTAATAGAGTGAAATCTCTCAGCAGCTGTAAAGAAACCAAGATATTCCCAAAGTTAGTACAAGGAGGAGAAAGTCAAAGTGGCCAAGTTAGTCTGAGGACCAGCCGAGGCGTGCAGACGAAACTCTCGGCTGTGGCGACAGGCGTTCCCGACTCTCACCTTAAAGCAGCTCAAATGATAACAGAGCCCGAGGGACTCGATGATCATGGCTGCTCCCTTTCCCAGCGGGGTGTCGCAGAACGTGCAGATTTTCCTGCCGCTCACTGCCCTGGGTTGCAAAAATGCACAGCTGTGATCTTAAAGCCAAGCACACATGCAGCGATGCATGTGTGACAGCATGCACACACGCAACACATTCAAGGTCATACGGGTTTACATTGATGTGGAATTCCAGCACATTTATTCATTGAAAGAAAATGTGACCAACACTGGGCTGTTGATTGTCATTTTGCCAGGCTGTGAACGATCTACAGAGGAGATTATTTATATATGGTATATACATGTTTAGCTATAAGGAAACCTTGACTTTCTGGTAGACTCTGTTTGATTGGATACCGAAATTGCAACTTTTTAGTTGGTGCAGTTTGCTTTCACACAAAATTGTGTCAAGCCAACCACACTTTTAGAACAATCTGTTAAACCCTTCGCCTAATGTGGCGTTTGCACAAAAAGCTCTAAACAAAATGGTAAAAATTATAAGTTATTATTTGCATTAGACATTCAAACGCTGATGATAGCAAGCTACTACATTGGTGCCTCTCATAAGCGAGTTGCTATAAGGCCAACCACCAGCAGTTTAGGTGGTTGAAGTGTCTCGCCCAAGCACACAAACACAGAGCCTGCAACCCACCGGTTACGGTACAAACCCCAACTGTCTCTGTAGATTGAGCAGAACATCTTTCTTTGCAAAAGATAATCACAAATGGAGTGGCATCAGAGTTTAGAGGTTGACGTAAGATTAAATGCTAATTTAGGTCCTAAAGCTAATGTTAGTGTGTTCATTTACACTAATATATTTAATCTAGTACACACATGATAGTCTATAAGCCAATGGTGGCTAAAATGCAAATTCTAGTTTGATTTCTATAATTTTTATGTAGGCTCTCACTAGCATGTTAACTGACACCTACTTTACACATTCAGAATGCTAAGTTTAGCTTGTACATCAACTTAGCTTAAATGGTAATTTTATTCATAAAGCTGACGCTTGCATTTAGGTTTTCATTTTCTTTCCCCCGCTAGAGCCAGATACGTTGGTTATGGTTGTATTTACACATAATGCCATGTGCCTTAGTCTGCTTCCTGTTTATGGAGTGGTCTCCACTGGGCTTTTGCATTCATCATTTATTTAAATCCTTTGTATAAACCTCAATGCGGGGTTCATGCTCAGGACATGTTGAAGTAAACTTTTGACAAGAACTCTATAGTAAAATGCAAATGTCACAAATATAAATGTTATTTGTTTAACATTGATATTACAACTTGATATTAACCACCTGCAAAGCATGTTTATAGTGAAATGTTACATAAACTCAAATATCAAAAATAACTTATAAAATACCCAGATTAGAATCGGTTATAAATAGAGGAGAAAGATCCAGAATGCCCTTTGGAAACACTCCTCATCCCATAGACATAAAATGGTAGTTCGCAGCAGGAGCAAGGTAGATGGGGGCCTTTAGAAACCAGCGTAGTTAGTTTTTACCTGTTTCGCTGCTGAAAGGCCTCAGATGTGGGCTCTGGCGAGGCGACTGGCGACGGAGTGGAAGGGGAGGGGGATGTACGCGACCAAGGAGCCGGGTATGATCCTGTCCCACCTCGGAGAGAGCCCGTAGAGAAGGAAGGGGGTAGAGTTGAGGAGACGGGCCGACGGGCCCCCGACCCGCCGGTGTAAAAAGAGGAGCTGCCAGAGTAGCCAGAAAAGGGCCGAGAGTAGTTTGGGCTGCTTCTGGGAGTCCACGATGAGCGGCGAGAGCCGTAGGAGGAGTCCAAGTTGTCAAGAGATTCCCCTCTGAAAAGCCAGCCCACGCCACACACCACGTTAAGATGTTAGTTGAAGTTTAAAACCATCTGACCACCAACTGTTTTCAATTTTCAACCAAACAGGCAAAAATGTTTTGTCAGTGTGGCGGTCAGATTATAAAATGAGTCGCTTCAGAAACCCAGGACATTAGTAGTGGTAGAGAACCAGCCAGAACTTGGGGAGGTGGGCTGTCCTACCTGCGCATGGGCTCCACGTCGTTCTCCCTGTTGACGGCCGTGCCAGTGGAGCCCTGACGGATCCAGCTGTTGTCCGTCAAGAGCGGAGTCTTCTTCTTCATCTCGTTCAGGATCTGCTGCCGCTCCAGCTCAGCCTGCGACAGGGTCTGCTGACTTTTGTTGTCAGGAGCTCCGCTTCCTGTCGCTGCATCTGAAGAGGAGAGATGAACTTAGCTTCTGAGGTATTGCAGCAGCAAACTCCGTGTGAAGATGCTTGACTAAAATATTCACATCCCATGAATTTTAACAGATTCTTTTCCAAGTTATAACCATCAACTTCAATATATTTAATAGAGGGAAAGTAGTGAATAACTGTGAAATGGAAGAAAAAATTTAAGGACAATTATGTAACAGAATGCTCAATCTTTTGAGGGGTACGAAAACATTTTTCAAAGGTGCTTCAAAAACCATATCTTACCATTTTTAGGGAAAAATAAAATTGCACGGTTCTGATTGGAAAGGAATTTTTTTGCAATCATAAGCTTTTCTTCTGCCAGACGTGCAGTAATTGAGTCACGTGGAGTGCAAGCCAACTGATCAATGCGCCGTTTAGTCGGTGCGGCGCAATTCAAATAGCTGTAGGTGTTTCATTCAGTGAAACGACAAATCAGTTGATCATAATGGAAGAAGATTGGGAGGGGTTTGATCAAAGCAGAGGTGGTGGAGCTTCCGGGATGAACCCAACCTCTTTCTGCCTCTGCGTATCTCAGCGCTCTCAGGTGGTTTCTCCATTCCAGCTCTGATGCAGCCTTGTGGGTTTGGATTCGCCGTTTGAGGGAAATCCTCAACTTCTCTGCCTGCTGCCTAAGAGCCATGCTCCGCGGCTGGAAAATCCCACCTACATGCAGCGGGATAGGGCTCACACATACGTGTCGCTCCAGTGCAACAAACAGGCCCTTTGTGGAGCCATTCAGGACACAACCAGATGTAACTGAGGCAAACTGACCTTTCCAAGGAGGATTGTCCTCATCATCGAGCTGGGGAGATGACTGAGACTTTGCCCTGTCAAACAACAGTAATAATACAATTAGTAAAAAACAAACAAACCTAAAAAAAATCATCTTAACAACTCGGAAATTCTGCCAAATGGTCTTTACTGCAGAGGCTCAGCTTTTAAACGCAGACTATTCATTTTTTTTAATAGACCCATACCAATGGCCTTATAGTCTCAAAGGATGATGTTACCAACACTGTGCATGTTTTTTATATTTCTGAGACATTATAGTTTCTGCAGTTCAAG
>JAVLVB010000713.1:3233403-3262875 GCA_032876305.1 Orestias chungarensis | reverse complement strand
CACACACACACACACACACACACACACACACACACACACACACACACACACACACACACACACACACACACACACACACACACACACACACACTCAATGATGACTCACTGTTCTGGCCGTGACGGCGCACATCCAGGACCAGACCGCCCTTCTTCAGGGCCTCCTCCAAGCTGGACTTCCACTGCTCGTAAGTCATTTGTTCCACCTGGAGCCCGTTCACCGCCAGCACCTCGTCCCCGACCTGCAGCTGGCACATCTCAGCCGGGCTTCCTGTACATTAAAGGGGGGGGGGGGGGGGTTCTCAGAAAAGCTAACTTTTATAACTGATGTCAGACCAAACCCCGCTTTGGTCCGGCGTTCCTTTTCATATTCAAACATCAATAAACTAAACAAGCAGCAATAACTGTGACGGCTGAGCAGTAGACAGGTTTTCTCCCAAACACAGACATGGACGAGCTTATTGGTTTTTTAAGTAGAAAATTGTCAACCCAGCTTGTGATTTTAGAACATTTAACAATAGCTGCTTTACACAAAATCTCTGGCGTCACTTTTTTTTGGTTTCCCAAGGCGTGCCATAGAGTGCGTGCAGAGTGAGCTGAGCGAGCGACCAGTTTGTCAGAGTAGAGCGCGTGTCCGAGCACCTATGAGCGAGCGCGCCTGAGATTCATACGCACACACTCATGATTGCTGCTCCTTCATTTACCTCTGTGCCCGCAAACCTGGTGGCACAAAAATCATGCTATACTTTTTCCCCCCATAAACCATGAGGTAATTTCTTCCCAAATACTTTCGAAGGATGAGACCTTCCAAGAAAGAAATGTCTGATTATTCCCCCTTCGTCGATTTCTTCAGATAGCCTACAATCCTTGGGTCTCTCTTACCCTCGGTATACTTCAGCTCATCCTCTAAACTCTCTATATACTTTCAGTTTGGGGACTGAACTGTGTGTATCCGGCAAACATCTAACCCATCAGATCCTTGTCCGAAATTACTCGATCAAAGTACCGAGGGCCCTCAGAAGAAATACGGGCCCACAGCATGATAGGTCCTTGGGCGTTATTAACATCTGGCATGAAGAGCTAGATTGGTTTAAGCCAAGCCGACCAGAAATGTTTGTTTATGTAAAATACAGTGTTAATCTAATCTGTTCAAACCACACAGTGTAATTTAACAAACTCCACATATATAATAGAGGGTATTTACCAACAAAACCAACTGTCTGGTACATTCTACCTAATGGTTGTCCTGGAGACCAGAATACCCGAAGATGTCTATCGTTCCTCCTGGTTTCTTTTTAACTCATTTAAAAACACAGATCCTAGAGGAACTTTGCAGAAATGTTAACTTCTAACTAGATTTGTTTCCACAGTTTCAGGTCCTTGGAGATCGTTGTGCCCAGGAACTTGTAGGACTCCACAGCCATCACAGTCTTGTGTAGGTGAGTGCTGGCAGGGTTGGGGGGCTCCTCCTGAAGTCCACGGTCATCTCCACTGTTTTTGCTTTGTTCAGCTCCAGATTGTTCTGACTGCTCCAGAGGACAACATGATCAACCACCCGTCTGTAAGCAGACTCATCACTGTCCTTGATGAGACCAATGACTGTTGTTTCATCTGCAAACTTCAGGATTTCAACAGAGGAGTCCATGGAGGTACAGTCATTTGTGTACAGCGAGAAGAGCAGTGGGGAGAGTACACAACCCTGTGGGGCGCCCGTGCTGATGGTTCGGGTCACTGAAGTACACTTTCCCAGCCTCCCTTGCTGTTTTCTGCCAGTAAGAAAGTCACTTGTCCACTGGCAGGTGGATAAGTTTGGAAACACTTCTGTGCAGCACTGGGGGCCAAGACTAGTCTGACCTCCGGTTACCATCCACAGACAAATGGTCAGACAGAACGTTGCCTCACGACCACCAACCAGACCGATTGGAACCAACACCTCCCATGGGTTGAATATGCTCACAACTCCCATGTCTCTTTTCCCACTGGTTACTCCCCCTTCGAGATCTCCCTGGGTACTCGACCACCACTGTTCCCCGGTGATGAGAGGGATATCTCGGTCACTTCCGTCCACCACCATCTTCGCCGAGCCCGCATGATCTGGAGAGACACCGTTTCTGCTCTCCAGCGAACCGCAGAGACCAACAAGAGGTATGCTGACCGGAGGCGCATTCCAGCTCCCACCTATGTCCCCGGTCAGCAAGTCTGGTTATCGGCCCAAGATATCCCCCTCAAGTCTATTTCCATAAAGCTCTCCCCTCGTTTCATCGCCCCTTACCATATTGAGTCAGTCATCAGTCCTTCCACAGTCCGTCTTCATCTCCCAGCCAGCCTCAGAGTTCATCCCAGCTTCCATCTGTCCCAAACAAAACCCGTCCAGACCAGTACATTGTGCCCTCCAGCTGACACCCCTCCTCCCGCCCGTATCAATGATGGGCACCTGGCCTATGATGTCCGAAGGATCGTGGCTTCCCATCGACGGGGTAGGGGTTTTCAGTATCTCGTCGACTGGGAGGGTTACGGTCCCGAGGAGCGTACCTGGGTGCCTCGGTCTTTTATCCTCGATCCTAGTCTCATTAGACATTTCGAGGCCTCCTCTGCGTCGTCTGGACCGCCGGGTGGCGGTCCTTGAGGGGGGGGTACTGTCATGGTTGAGACTTTTTAGCATCTTCACAGGTTGTCCACGAGGGGGCGCCAGAGCATCACCGGCTGGAGCAGCTCCTCACCTAGGCTCTTTTTCCAGGTGATCTGCATTTGGGCTGATTGAGTTGAGCTGTTTATAAGGAGCAGGGATCCAGCTTCTCGTCGCCTGAGTGTTTGTTAACCCTGGTAAACGTTACCTGTTCTCAGCGCCTGATCTCTAGTCTCTAGAAGTTGTTGTTATTTTATGTTTTACCTTGTTCCACTCGTGCAACCAGTAATCCCTTTCTGTGCTCACCTCTTCAGGTTCACATTCACTTGTGCTCAAACACACTCCGTTCAAGATCACCTTGATTCTAACCACTCTGGTTCCTGCTCTCAAGACTCAGCTCGATCCAGCCATTCACCATCTGCCTCACACCCCTCTGGACAACAACCATCTAAGACTCTGCTGGAAAGTCTCTCCACTCACCCCTCCCTGGCGTCACCACCCATCAACAACAGTAAGCCTCATCTCTATCATCTCCGCTCTCATTTCATCTACTCACCTTCTCCGTCTTATCTCCAGAGTTCTCCGGTTCCCCACGTCGCTCTCTGTTTCCTGGATATCCGTGACCATTGCTTCCATCCTCAAAACACATCCACATTCCTTAATAAACTTTGTTACTATTATCACTCCTGAGAGTCCTCTGTGTATGTAGGTCAGATACCTTAAAGGCATGACACTCTGTAGATATAAGCAAGTTAAGCAAGGGACTGAGTTATAAAAAACAATTAATCAACTCTAACTACAGTGGATGTTTTATTTCCCATTTTGAGAAATGACTAATATCTTTAATTTTATTAAAAACTATCACGGACGTAGATAGATGGACAAACTTTGCACCCTATGTCTGTTAGCTGATCTTGTAAGAAAGTAAACTTTTCTTTCTTATGTTTTCTTTCCAGCAAACTGCAACCAATTTACTTAAGGTCATTCTTTTTAAAAACAAAAAAAGAATATTAGGTGAAAAGCCAAAGAAAGAATTAACCTTCTAGGAAGAACACTTTGGAGTGGGTTTTATGAATTGATGCAAGTTGTCAGTATACCTTTAAATACATGGCCTACTGTTCAGCGCTGGTGTAGAAAAGAAAGGCTCAGGCCCATCAGATCTGACCCAGATAAGCGCTGCCCTACATAAGGTTCTGGCATCACAACTGCAGTGGACTCAAAAAATTGCAAACGGCTAACAAGCAGTGTTTACTGTGTTATGTGAGATAGATCAGAACCAAAGCACCCGTGTACAGGGAAAATGCTACAAAGAGTTAATAACATGGTATGTAGGATCTATGCTGACTTTGCTGTTGTAAGAGTCAAGGTTCAGCCTAAACCGTTTTGGATTACCTGGTTGGATGGACGTGACTCGAGCTCCGGTTGAGTCCCAGGCGGCCTGAAAACCAAAGTCTCGGCTGCTGTTGGGCTTCTGGTTCAGGCTGATTCGCATCTCACAGTAGTCCCCCTGCAACCACACAACAGCAGGTATGCAGTGGTACTAGCAAAGCGGACTGCCTTTAGTTTTCAATATGTCAGGCTTTATTTGGCCAGAGATGCGTTTAAAATAATAGTTCTCTGCTCCACCTTAACATCGCCAGCAAAGCCGTTGAAGATTTAAACAGCAAAGAAACCAAAGATACACTGAAAAGTAACAGAAGAAGAATTCCCATTACCTTGCTGGTTTCTTTGCCAGGAGCAGGACTGACTGGGACTTCACTCTTGACAGTGGGCAGGACCGATTTGACGCTCTGAGCTGCCAAGAGGTCCTTTGCTGTGGTGGTCTCCTCTTTCTCCTCCTCCTCCCCTTCCTCTTCCTCGCTGCTGTGTGCAGAACTCGACTGAGCCTCATCCTCGGAGGTCATGTACTGACGATCCCGGCTTAGAACCGACGCCTTCTTAGAAACATCAACGTTGCCATTGATGCCCTTGTGGGAGTCGTCCGTCTGTTTAAAAATAAACGAGTCTCAGAATGAGTTATCACAAATTAATGTAAACTAGGTATGACTGTTCTGGTTATTGTTAAACAAACCCCTTAGGGATTTCATCCTAATACCGTTTGAGGGATTTATCCAATTAAGCTAGTTTCTTGCTATTTCTAATAGCTTTTTAAAGAGCTATAAAGTGTCTGAAAGTATTTGATTAGGGTTCCTTTAACATGAAAAACAGCATGAGGTTTGCACGGCGTAGAGGCATTAAGATAATACGGTAGTGGCATCATCATGCCGAGGGGATCCTTGTCTTAATCAGAGACAGGACGGTTGGTCAAAGCTGAAGAAGGATAGAGTTAAATAGATGGAAATCCAGGCAGGAAAACATGTTGGAGGCCAAAAAAATAAAAAATAATAAAACTTGAGACTGACATGGATGTTTATGTTCCAAAAAAAGGGAAACGTCTGGAAACATACATATAGAGCTGCAACAGCTGACAGGAAGGCACAGGTTGTATCAGGTTGATAATTGTTGGGTCTAATTTCCCTCATCTTACTCTTGAGTATATTCAGAGTAAGTAAGGTGGAATTTCTCCTGATGTTCCCAATCTTGTCATCTTCTGGTATCTCTACTTATACAAGTTTTTTTCTTCCACTCAACTGTCTATGAACAAGCTTCAACAAGACTATAAATGAGAAATCTGAATCGAATTCAGAGAAGTCGAATTGTGGGCTCTGTTTAGCCGAAAACAACACTTACTGTGTAGGCTCTGGAAAGAGAGGAGATGCGGGACGGCTGGGTCCCGAAGGGCCTCGGAGCAACGACAGAGCGTAGCCGCACGCTATCTGATCTCTGGTAGCTCCTGGGGAGGGAGGCGGAAACCCGAGACACCGCGGGAGGCTGGGGTTCCATTGAGCTGAACTGTGGTTGTTGTCTGCTCAGAGAAGTAGATGAGGGGGCTGCCACCTCAGTCTGTGCCCCGAACAATGAGGGCCTCGGCTCAGGCTCCTTCTGTGGGGTGGCGGTGGTGGAGGGGGGAAAGGCGACTTCCTTCGTCGCCTCCTCTGTTTTTCTCACAGCTATGGTGTCCTGTGCTGGACTCTTCTGTATGGGTGCAGCTGCTGGAGGGTGGGAGCTGTGGTTGGCGGGAGTGCTGGAGCTGGTGATGGAGTTTCTGACTGGAACACGGTCCACAGCTTCCCGCAACGTAGGAGGTGAAGGTGACCTGGGAGCGGGTGGGGAGGCAGCTGCGGGGACTTCAGCTTTCGCAGTGCGCTTGGGGCGCTCTGGCGAATATGAAGGAGTGTCGACGGTGTAGCTCCTGGCTGGAAGCGAACGGGTAGGCGCGTGAAGAGCCGGCTTCTCAAACACGTCCTCGCTGTCATCCGAGTAAGACAGAGATGACAGACGGCTGCTGATGCTGTTCTTACTTTTATTTTCTCTGCAGGTGAAACGGAGGAGGAGAAGAAAGGTGATGAGGGGGTTGAATGGGTCAGTAATGTGAGGGAAGGTGGGCATGATGGAGAAGGATGTGGTATAATTAACTGGTTCATGCTGACATATTTACACGATGAAAACAATCAACAGTCTCTCTTTAACGACACTAATAAACACATACACATTTTTTTTTACTTTCATTACCTTAGTAAAGTATCCCTCCTCTGATGGTACAAAAGTGCAAAGGAGGAACAAATTAATTAAGCAGTTTGACACCCTGATGCGCCATCATTGGATTATCTACCTAATCAGCTGTGATTTTTGTACATTTTTATTTTGCCTCACCTCTCGTCTTGCATCTCCTTGAAGGACTTGGACCTTCTGTCGCTGCCGAACGTGATCTGCTCTATCTTCTCCCGCTCCTCCTTCTTTTTCACTATGTCAGAGTTCACGCTGCGGCGCCGGTTTTTCCATTTGTTTAGGTCCTGCAAAGAAAAGGAGATCCAACATCACCTGGCTGTTTCGGTCCCGTACTGCTAAAAGTGTGATGGGGAAGTTTAGGAGGATTAAAAAAAAGAAACGGGCTGCATCTAAAGGTGTTCTACTTGTGAGGCTGAGGCTCCTCCCGACTCACTTCCCCTGAGGTATGGGGACTGTGTGACCCAAATGCTGCTTTAGGACTCCATTATTTTGCAGTGACACCAATCAGACAGCAGGCAGTTAAACAGCGAGCTTAAAACAACATCATATAGTAAAAGATGCACATTAAAACTCATCAAGTAATAAAACGGATAAATAATAGGTGACTGTCATTACATTTCATGTTGGTTATTTAATTAAATTGGAGTGATTTTATCAGTCACAACTTCCCATCTTTAATAACATTACTATATATTTAATCTGTTCTTGTATTTACTTGCACATTTGCAGATGGGAACAGTCAATAGCCAGAGGGCAGCACTACACCAACCAGACTCTTCCTCTCTGTCTTCGATCCAAACAGCTCTGATTTCAGCCGGCAGCTGCCTGAGCTGGAACACTAATCTCAGAGATCATGTGCTCATCTTTCACTTCAGATTTATCTCTGCCAGGAGCAAACATCTCGCCTTTCTTTAAATACGCTAGAAAGAAACTTGTGGGAAAGATTTCCTTAAGTGTGCATACAGTGCTTTTTTTTTTTTTTTACATTATGTCATTTCATAACCACTAACTTCATTTTTTTTAATTTAAGAGGGGGAGAAAATGAGGAGTGATTTTTCTTTCACTAATAAAAAAGAAGTACTTTTTTAATGTTTTCAACGCATTTCATTCTGATAAAAAAAACTATTTCTTGGATAAGTCAGTAAAATTAACTTTTGTCTGAATTAATTAGAGATGCACAATATATCGGAATTTGATTCATAAGTGACACTGGGTCAATATGTGTTTGGTTCGGTGACAGTGATAGGGATGCAGAAGTTATCTATAATTGTTCACCTAAACCACAAGGCATTGTATGTAGTCTGGGGAAATATATAAACAAAATGACCCAGAACGCGGTGGCGTCTTTGCTCTTCTATCAGCTCAAAACGTCTCACGTCACCCCTCTGTTTATTGAACTTCACTGGTTACCCTGGCTCCCCGTATCAAATTCAAGTCCCTGATGCTACCCTACAATGTGCGTACGAGTACAACTCCCTTCTAATTGAATACCCTTGCGAAGGCTTATGTCACAGCTCGGTCGCTTCGATCATCAATGGATTGTCACGCTTAAGACAATCCAGACTGTTTTCTTGTGTTGTTCCGAGATGGTGGAACAACCTACCAAGCGCCACAAGAACACCAGCGTCCCTGTCTATCTTCAAGAAACTCTTGAAGACCCAGCTCTTCAAAGAGCATTTCCAATCGTAACTCCTAACCATACCTCTATATCAACCTCTACTACCGTCTCTGTACTTCCCTCTCTCTTCACTGTCACCGCTGATTCTGACTTGGGATTTTTTTCAAGATAGCTTATGGTCAGATTGATAATATGTGGAACATTGTGTCTACTTTGTAAGTCGCTTTGGATAGAAGCATCTGCTAAATGCATGAACATAAACATAATATCTGCAAATATTGGTTATCGGCAATAACAGCAATAACAATGATGGATGTCGATATCGGCCAGAGTGGATTAGCCCTATGTTTTATCAGAAATTCTCAAATATACTCACATCCTGCCACTTATCGTCACTATCCTTAATCTGCTCGCGGTATTTCTGAAGCTCCTCAAAGCGAGTCTGTTGTATCACCGCAGGGTCCGCCTGCATGTCGCTCGTTGATTTGCTCCTGAAGGAAGAATAAAGTATGGGGGGAAAAAAACCTCAGAATGGACAAAGTCACCAATCCAGAATAAACCTTACTGGATATTTTCCAGTTTTAAACCATTTTATGCATGCATAGAATCTTACCATACTCTCATATCTGTGAATAAATCATGTTAGACCTCTTTGTAATGGAGAGTCAGTTAGTATACACACCACAAAGACCAGCCAGAAAAAAAGTTATATAATATTAGTGGGTTAATATTTATGACTTCCCCAACCCACCATCATGCAACAAAAGCAAAAGATTCAGACCTCGAACCAGTCACAATGGTCAGACTGCAGTTTTAAACATGTTTTTTTTTTTTTAAGAAAAAGCCTTCAACAGCCCCTTATTTCCACGCCTACCCTGGACTTGACCTTGTTTTCAACAGTGAAAACAGCAGATCAAAAGACAGGGTGCGACTGGACAGAGATCCAAGCAAATCCGCAACAAACTGCGTCAACTCACCCGTCAGAGCTTTCTTGCATTTGCAGCTGTCTGGGGAACCGAAGAGAATCACAGACAACAAAAGTCACATTTCTGTAGGCTAGAGTTTTTTCCTCACAGTGAGTCTGACAGTAACAGGGTCAGGAGTTTGAGGCCAGGTAGAGACCCTTCTCACAGCTCATTTGTATTTTAACTGGATACAAGCAAGACTCTGCTTGCCAACATCTAAAATTTGCAGCTACCTGCCTGCGAAACATTGTCAAATAGCTGAGTTTGTTTTAATTGGATTATATAGGCAGTTCCCTAGGGCAGCACTAAAATGGAAGATAGAGACAAAGATGGGAAAAAAACAGAGATAATCTTTCTTTTCTGCCCTATAAAACTTGTTTTATTTATTAGTCATATTCAGCATTAAGGCAATTGTTGCGAATGTGAAGCCCGAGAGGTTTACTTTCAAAAGTGGCTCCCTTAAGGCTTTCACTTCAATTTTCAACTTGACATATTTGTATAACCCTTTCAAGTGTATTGGATAAGGAGAGTATATGTTATAAACAGTACAGGTTCTTTTTAAAGGAGAGTTCCTCTACCATATATTAAGTAGGTTTTTTCTGCGGGGCATTTAAACTGTTTGGAGAGTAGTAAAAGAAGCTTGTCCGGGGGCCCATTCATAAGGACCCACCATCGATGCTACTGTATAGGGCCTCTTAAGTTACAGAGGTCCAAATGTGTTTATATTTTTTTCTAAACAATACATCCTGTCAACACACTCCATGATGCAAGAATACATTTACATATGGGACTAAATCCAGAGGAGCTCGACTCGGGTATAACGGTCGCTTTGTGTGGACATTTTGTCTCACCGCTCTGGCGAAAATGTGACTTCTGCTCCCAAAGACAATCCACATGTCGCATGTACTTTCAGAGCCGTGAGGAATTTCTATACTCCCCAATGTTGGCACACATTAAACTGCCTGGCTTGTCGCCGCCAGGGTGTTGTATTCGTCTCTGCCCTATTTCGCTGCACTGCAGGGTTTGCATGTTGGCGTGAAGTTCTTTTCGGCTGAGGAATGACAGCCCTGAACTGGGGTCAAATCCACGGCTAGTTGGGTTTAGTCACTTATTTCAGCGCCGTCGTTAAATTGCATGTTCTTTATTTTGCAAGTATATATATGCTTTTCGTTTATATAATTTTATTCACAGACAAATTCACATTTTCAAGAAAACAAACAGAAGATTAGAATATTTAAATCTGTTTTGTTTCAAATCCTTTTTGGTCAAGGACATATTTTAGGTTTTGGCTCATTAATTTTCACCACACACAGGAGCAGTAAGTTTATTGCACATCCAAGGCATCCAGTCAGAAAGTAAATAACCATCGTACACCAGTTCTTTGCTACACATCCAAATAATAAACCATGGGTTACCAATATAAGATATTATATTTATTACATACCATTATTTGGTTTAAAAATAGTTTTAATAAGATTTCAGAAAAAGTGACGATAGTTTTGTCTGACTTTATCTCCCATGACCTTTTTGTCCCTGCACATTGCTAGTCAGCTGGCTGAAAGAATAATAGGTTAAAGGAAAGGCTGGCTGAAACAGAAATATAACAAACCATACTCGATAATAGTATAATGTGTAAAAAGGCTTGAATTTTGATTGGAAGTATGACAATGAAGTAATAATTTTATTTACTTCATTACTGACGAAATGTTATCTTATGGTACTTAAAGCGTTCAGACACTATCAGCCGGTGGTGAACACTGCTAACTTAAATGGTGGTTGTGCAAACCCTAAACCTCTAATCATAAGTATTTGGTTCCTTAACATTAACACTCTAACCCAACATTGGAGCAGAAGCAAATAATAAATATCTAAAAAGTTATATTCAGCTATATAAACCATGAATCAATGACTAACCATGTGTTTACACACAACATACCATGCCCTCAGCACAATCAAAGTAGTTAATGTACACCTATCTGTTTTCTGTTTATCAGTTTTGCAAACTCTGTTCCTGAATATGCCTAATTATCCAAACTAGGGTTTAGTCAGAAGGTAAGCAGGATATCAGCAGATTTGAAACTGTTTACTGTAGAACTAGAGTCCATAGTTCTTTAATAATGCATTCTAGATACATATTGAATGCAGTGTGTTGCGACGTATCAAGAGTGGAGATTGGAAGGAGAGAAAACCCAACTAATCTAAACCTTTGAAGTCCATGAGAAAAACTTCAACACAGATGTTGAACTTTATTCAACTGAAACTTTAAAACAAACTAACAAAAAATGTAAATTTACATTCAAGAATTCATCAAGGAAGGCTAATTCAGGGGAAGCTAAAGGTGCTAATGTTTTCAAATTAGCAAAACACAAAAATGCTAAACAAGCATTAGCTCCACTGCTAGCGCCTTAGAAAACTATTGAAACCCCCGCTATCAGCAAAATACTTGTTTTTTCTTCAAACTCATTTAAACAGCTAATAACATCAGTTTCATTTCAGCATTCATGTTATTCTATGAAGAGCCAAACAGCTACAATGCATTATAATCGACACAATAAACACAAAATATTAGTAAGTCAGACAAGAATAACCAAATGTGGCTGATGTTAAGTATTAAATTTATGATTAAGTCAATGTATCAGAATAAAAACAATTTGGGTCTTTTTGTTTAAACTGTTTTTGTATAAATACCATGAAACATTTGTATCTTCTGTCAAGGCTATCAATCTGTGGCAAACTGATATCTAAAACCAAGTGTTTCTAAAGTGTTTCACCTGTAAAAATCACAATATTTCCTTCTATACGTATTTTATTACATGTTTTAAAGTGATCTAGTGAAGTAAAGAAGCAGCTATTTATTTTACACAAGAACACAAATAGATAAAAGTTAAACTTTCAACCGGTTCTGCATCCATTATAAATCATGTAATATCTGACACGAGGGGTTTTAGTCTAAAATGGTTCATAATAAGGGACATAATCAGAGGTTTTACTTCTACACCTTCAGAGCCACTAGTCTCTCCAATAAAAGTTTCCTCTTGTATCTTAGCTGACAGGCTTCTCTGATTTCCTGCCACCTCTGCAAGTCGCCTTCACTACAGCAAGACGGTACTGACGGAGTCATGTGACCGGGCAACGGGCCTCTCTGTGGACTCTGATCGGAATAATCTCGAAGCTTGCGAACAAGCATGTCATCCTTTTCTGGATGGACCTCTTTCTTTGCTTGATCCTGTTCGGTCGTGGTTGCTTCCTGAGTCAGAGGGCAGGGAGGGCAGAGGAGTCTCGCTTTGAGTTTAGTCGGGAGGGCCCAGGGCTCCGGGATGCACATGGATGCGTAGTTGTCTGGGGCTCCTGAAAGTGACATCTGCTGTTGAGCTTGCAGAGTTTTCTCCTTACGATAAACCACATCGTCCTGCTCGATGTCGGGGAATTCATTTTCCTCTGCGTCCCCGTGAAGCCGTTTCTGTGTGACAATATTGAGCTGCGGTTCAGACGAGTGGAGCCTACGCTTGGCAGGGAGCCGAGTCTTGAACATTGCCAGGTCCACATTGGACTGAAATGACAGGGTCCGCCTAGCGAACATGTCATCGTTCTCCAGGTCTGGGTCAATGCTTTCATAGTCAACAGGGTCCAGCAGCTCTCTGGGGTCTTCGCGCCCCAGGAGCGGCCACCTCTCCCCTTTGACCAGTCTGGGACCCGAGGTGGGGTCCACGGGTGGAAACACCAGTGGGGGGATCTCTAACAGAGGGGGTTCTATCTTGGGAAGCACTGGGGGAGGGTGTGCTTGGACATGAGGACTGCAGGGTGAGCAGAAGGAGAGAAAAGGATGGAGAGATGAGCGCATGCACGGGAACTGGATCAAGATGCAAAGAAAGCTGGAAAGGCATTTGATTCAAACAGATGTTGATCAAATAGGGTTTGTAGTCGTAAATATAAACATCTGTAGCTTACTTCTGAGGCAAGTGGATTGTCAAATCTACTAGAGGCTGCAATAAATAAAAAAAATACAACTATAACAAAGCCTTTCTCCAAAAAAAGGGAAGCAAAGTCCTTGTTAGAGGTTGTTAAAGCAACACCAGCAGCTTAACTACTTCATTAGTTGATTAGAAAGCAGCTAACATGAAGGTGAATGTCTTTGTTGCGAAGTCTTTTCAAAAATGCGACGCCTTTAAAGCAAACTCGCATCACAGTGGTCGTGCAGCTGTATCAACCTTTTCCCAACAACGAGGGTGGCTTGAGCTGCCGTCTCGTGATTACGGGAGTGAGAGGGAGATGTTGCAGAAGAAGCGGGAGCAGAGAAGAACCGAGGACCAACGTCCCGCTCTGAGTCGTCAGACGAAGAGCCGGACTTCTGACGGCTACCACCAAGAACAGCATGAAGAAAGAGGGATAGAGAGGGTTAACATGGAGCAGAGGGGGGGGCAGCATATTATAGGATAAAAGGAAAACTCATAAGAGTTAGGAATTCATCCTAGGGGCAAGAAAATAGGAGGTTTGAAAACATTTTATGTTAGAAAGCAGTTAGTTACAGAAGAATAAGCAAGAAGAAAAACAAACAGCCACATGTCTCATAGTGCCTTGGAACAGTTTTCATACTTCTTGACCTTTGTCACCTTTTGTCATTTGAGAAACCACAGCCTTGAGATTTTATGTAGTAGACCAATGTAATTGAGCAGTTAGAAAAGACAGAGAAAAGGGATTTGCTTTTACACATGAACAGCAAAAAAGTGTGGAGTGCATGTGCATTAAGCCCCCCTGAGTCAGCAATTTTTAAGTCCCAACTGCAAATGGTTAACGGAGAATCAATCTCTACCAGGTTTTTGCATCTTTTTTTTGCAAAAAAACTCATGCCAGGTCACATTGGATGCCAAGACTGACTAATTTCTCAGTTCCTGATGAAATAAAATGCATGATATTGCCACCATAATGCTTCACTGAGAAAATGGTGCCTTGTGTGTCTTGGACTTAAATGGACACATGCTGCAATAAGAGACTGTAGAAACAAACGTTGAACCTGTATTCATATTATTCACAAATCAGGTGGTTTAATTCAATTTTTTTAGAGGTACCAAAAGTTTGTAGTTTCTAAATACAAAATGTGGAAAAGTGCAGGAAGTATGAATAATTTAATGTGTCTGTGGCTATTTGGTTCCCATTAATGTAACACCTTCACCCCTACACACACCTGAAGCCTTGCATCTTCTTGTACCAGGGCCTCCTCTGAGAGCCCAGTTTGATCTTCTGTATATGAACTTCTTCCTCTGGCGTCCAGAACTTGGGTAAGAACTTGTTATAAGACGCGCTGCTCGCCCGCTGGGGTTTGGCGCCTATCTTACGGGCATAGAGATCGTCCTGGACGGGATCAGCGTAGCCCACCTCATCATCATCCTCATCTTCGGAATCATCGTATGTGTACCTGAACAGGCTGTCGGAGCACACGCCCCGTCGGTGGTCCACCCTGACGTAGCTGCGGTCAAGGGACTGGGTTTTCCAGCTTTTGCTGCTCACAGGAGACAGCCAACCACAAGTACTAAATTAAAAATCTCTCACTTCAGGAATCACGCTCACAAGTCCAGACAAAAATAATTAAAAGCACAGCACAGCAGTCTCAAACCAAACGATGTAAGGAATAGAAAACTGAAGCAAGCTCAAGGCAAACTGAGAGCCAAAACTGATTTTAGGATCTGCGCAGATAAATAGCACCCCAACTCAAAGCTCACAAGGTTTTTAGAAAGAGCAAACATGGATTTATCGCAGCTGGAATCTGTAAATTATCCAAACAAAATCCAACCAAGTCAAGTGTTGGAAGCTGTGTTAGAGGCGGGACATGTTGGGTAAAGATGTCGCTCGTGACTGCAATAAACCATGCAAACTGAGAGGAAGAGGAGCATTCTGTTTCACGTCTCATCACACAGGCACATCCACACTTGCATCTTCACGTTGTCTGACCTGTCGCAGGTCATGTTTGGCTGAGGGGGGAAAACGGTGATCTTAGGCCAGGCCCCGCTTTTTCCTCGGGCCGCCTGCTTCCCCGCTGAAGGACCGGCGGGAACGGCAAAGTTGGTGGGAGGAGCAGCGGAGGAGCTGTGGAAGCGTCTGCTCGCCTGATCGTCTAGAACGAGATCAGGGTCCGGCCGGTCCGGGTCTGAGTCGCTTCCGCTCTCTGAACCGTATTCCCAGCCAGCGTGAGCTGGTGATAAGGCGCTCTGGGTCACATGGCTGCTGCCATAGCAGGGTGTGTAAATCCTTTCTTGACTAAGATTATCATCCATCAACAAGATACGAATGAAAGAAAACAAAAAAACAAGGGACAACACTAACGCCATGAGAACGTTTGGCAACTAAACAAGCCAACATCAACATTCGTTGACTAAATAATGAAAGACCCCTTTAGGTAGATGAATAAAGTACCTGGTGAGCGTGGCTTCATCTTCTGCGTCGCTGGGGCTGGCCCAGCTGCGCCGGCTGTCCTCAAAGCGCTCGGCCCGTTTCTTCCTCAGCGGCGCCGGCACGTAGGCCGACTGCTTGTCTTTGGTGGGTAGGAACTGGTTAAACTGGGCGCTGGCTTTGGGCGTGATGACTAGGGACCTGCGGTAGCTGAGGCTGTTCTTGTTGTCGGCCATCCTGAAGATCGAGTCCGCCTCTGCGTCGCTGCAACAACCTAGAACAACAACCGGGACACGAACAAGAACTTGTGTGAGACAAAAGAAAAGAAGACCAAAAAAAAACACACAAAAAAACAGTCAGGATGTAAAAATAAGAGTGTGGTTTGTGTGTGTTTTTGTGACTTTGGAGGAGTAACTGAGGGGTGCAGGGTTGGGAACAGAGGCCTGTTCATTTACAAACTGCTGTGGATGGCTGTGGTATGTCTCACTGGCCCCAGTTACACAAAATAGTTGCTGGGTAGCACAAACCCCTATTAATGCATACCAGAGATTCAGTTTTACATTAGTGTGTAAAGTTTTGTATTTTGATACTAGGAACAAAAAAATCTTTCAAAAGATTACCACTAGATGGCAACACCTGTTTGTTTTTCCTTACAAATGGGAGTGAACTTTCCAAGACAGTGGGTCTTCATATTTCATAAGCAGATGAATCGGATTTGAAATATGCAGGCAAACACCAAGGATGAATAGTTCTAGACCGGGGCTATGTAGCTTTTTTAGACCAGAAAGTATTACTGTAGTAAATATTAGGTGTTTCCAACGTCATGTGGTCCAGAACTACAACCAGAGAAAAAGAGAGAGAGAAGAAAGAGAAAGAAAGAAAGAAACAAACAAAGAGATAAAATGAACCTAAAAATCCTACTTGGCTGGTGCTCGTTTAAAGTCACAGCTGCGGTTACAAACTTTCCATTCGTACTTCTGGTGATGTATTTTTTTCAAATGAAGGTACAAATACAAACTATGTTTCCCAGAAGGTTTCTCCAATGTTTTATTGGAAACACTGCAGAGAGCTAACAGTAATTAGCTAATAAATAGAAAAAGAGTGTAACAATTAGAAACAATTACTGGTTTCTCAAACAGCACCCAAAGTTTGAGGTTCATTATCTTGTAGATTTTGTATGTATATATAATTTTTTTAGCTGCAAATCCTCTGCTAGTTTTATGTCTTGAAAACAAAGATCATAGTGTTTAAAGAACGGTGATCATTGCATGTTTTTGTAGTTGGTTTTATTTAGTCCACATTAGTGCAAACTACCCAGAAAATAGTTGATTTGAGTCACATTAAAGCAGCTATAAGAGGTATTTGGAGCACAGTCTGAGAACCTCGGGTCTACACTCAATAATTATCTCTACTATTTAGTGTAAAAAATGTAAACATTTGAAGGGAATAAAAAACATAGGCGAGTATGTTACTTTTTAAATTTTCTGATGTACCCTCGCTGCTGCCTTTAAGGCTGGTGTCAGACAAGATGCTGTGGGGTCTCGAACACAGCGATTCTAAACTGTCCAGTGAGTCGTCCTTCCTGTGTCCACCTCCTCCGCCGGCGCCGCCTCCTCTGAGATGGTGGGTCACCTCTCGCTCAGAGTACCAACTGTCTCCAAAACCGCCGTCTCGAACGTTGGAGCCTTTCTGGCTGTTTGATTCCTGCAGAGCCTTTAGCACATAAACACAAAAAGCAGTTAGGCATTTAAACAACAATGACAAAGTTATAATATTTAGCTCCTCTGTTCTTTTCCATAGTAAACCCAGTTTTATAAGCTTTAAAATCAACACGGTTTAACAGCTTCCAATGCACACAGCCAAGTGTCTCCTGGAGTTTTGTAGTCAGGCGAGAGGATTGAACTATTTGGCCCCTATACAGGAAATACATCTGGGGGAGTCAAGGTGAGGCTTTAAGACTTAAAAACAATATACCAGCTGTCGAGCATGGTGGTCATAGGATGGTGTTGTGGGTCTGATTCACTGCCAGTTGTCCTGGTGCATCGCACAAAGCAAATACAGCAACTAAAACAAAAGACGTTCAACTTTAATTAACATTTGGACTATTGTATTTTGGTTGCAATGTGGGATATTGATACCAAATACACATCAAGCAAAATATGGGATAAAAAAAATGGGAATGACCGACAAGGTCCAGATTGACAAATAAGTCAATGCTATTCAAATTTAACATGTTCTTGCTCAGCTCATGTTAGCAGATGCCCTCATGGATGGGCCTAAGGCCTTAAGGAAAATTGTTTTATGGTGAAAGGACATAAAGATTGAGTTATCTGAAGAGAAATGTTTAAAGGAATCAAGATGAAGTGGTAAAACCAAACAACATTTTGTTAAGTGAAAGAAATTTGGACACAATTGGATGTTTAAAAAGGATAGCAACCCCAAACCTACATTGAAACTAATTCAAGTGAATAAAACAGACTAACAATTACATTTTCTTTCAAATTCCTTAACCCAAACCCACCAAGAAAGCAACGGACCATCATTAAAAGTCAAGTTGGTGCAACTAATTTAAATTTACTCTTGCATTTCTAGTAGGAAATAGATCTAAAAGTATGCCATGACATTGCTGGTGGCTAAAAAAGTGTGTGATGCTATAGGCCAGTTCAAAAAAAGTCGGCCTGAAGGTGTTTGGATAAATTTTTGCCATCCAACAACAAACACTGGAACCTGTGAACCCAAACCACAAACATTTAAAAGTCATTGCGCACTGCAGTCGTTGCATACTGAATAATCAAACCCTAGACACCAAAAAAAATAGAAATAAAGTTTCCAAATAGTCAGATAAAAGGATTAAAGGCTCCAATATCATATATTCCTATCAATAATAGCTGTGTGGAAATTTATATTTCTGCTTAATCCCTGCAGACATTTTTCACACCCAAACACGAAAGGTCCATCTCACTGAAAGGACAGCTATAATATTTGGCTCGGCTTTTGTATGTAAAAGGAGTGAGGTGTGTGATTTTAAAGTTTGTGTTGACTCCACATACAAAGATTTATAACAACTTCCAACAGATGGTGAAATCTACATTGAAAAACATAATTATTTCTTCCTCCCTGCCGTCTCTGTCAAAACAAACTTGATCCCCACACCCTTAATGACCGTGTTTACTACAAGACGAGAATGTCACTGCTCACAAACACAGTCACGGACATAAAAAAAGAAAAAGACTTTTCAAACACACGGCCACCAAACATGCCAAAACGTGTCAGCCATTAAGAAGGATGATGGCTTTCTGATCTGTAATCTTCCAAATCCTGCCAGACAATACATGTCCAGAAATCAAACCCAGCCAAACCCCAGAGCCACCACGTTCGGATTAATGTGGCTAAATGAACAAAATGTGCCCTTACCAACTGTTATTATCTAAAAAAAACAAAAATCACACAGTGAGCTGGATTACAGTGGCAGGGTTGCGCACGAGCTATAAATCCATACAAAACACAAGGTTGCCAAGTTCAACGCTGGCAAGAGCAGGAAAAGAAGTGGCTATTTTAAAACGTTAACTATGTGTGCCGGGTTGTAAACAAGATTAAAATAGCTGAGTCAAGGGATCAGGTCATTTATGACTTAATGCTGTGGTGGTTTCAGTGGCCAACAGACGCAGCCCCCCCCCCCCCACCCCTTTTTTTTTGTGTCATGACAGCACGGATAAGAGTGCTCACAGTTATAATTGCCCAACTTTCCAGAGGAACGAACCTTGTATAGTGCTGTGCCCAAAAATCCCTCGAAGGCTTTGAAATTTAGGTAAGGTCCATCATAGAAAGGATCACTCTGAGCTCTTCTACCAAGCCAGTAAACTGTGATTAAAACCTGGGGGTGAGAAAAGACAAAATACTTACAATCGGCCTCAGGGCAGAAAACGAAACGTAAGTACCAACGGAGAATAGAGTTATTAAAGAACTGCTGCACTTTTGGCCTTCAGCGGTGACAGATCTGTGCTGCACTAAAGCAGGTGATTGTTCTGCTCTGGTTTCCAGCGTCATCCAGAAAATAACACGACTATGAATGCATTGCAGGACTGTGCAAGTAAAAGTGGCATGATCCGGATAAAAACGTTTCCCGTTTCGTATTTCCATGTACATTCTCTAAATTTTAGGATATAGTTCAAGTTTGTTTTGTTTTTAAAAATATTGTTTCTGTCTTGGGATTTGCACTCTTTTGCATTGTGGAAGACGACAGCAAATATTTTAGTCAACAAGACGTATTCCTAGCTTGTGCGAGAATGCTTAAAAAGCTTTGTAATTGATTTTTTTCAGGCTGAAGGGAGTAAAGCAACGTCTGCCGTTTTTATGGCTTTAATCTTTTAGTCCCTGTCCGTCATGCAGCTGGTGGGATATGAAAACTTTAGCAGCCTATTGGAAACGTAACATCAACACAAATAAATAGAGTTGTTTACAACTGGTAAATGCTGAGGGCGTCACATCTTTAAATAACTTTATTGGTCTTTTAAGATCAATAAATAATTTTACATTGACTCCTGAAAACAGCTGCCACCAGAAATGATTTATTACACCTTGAGTGAGCAAGGCAACGAAAAAGACTTTAAACGCTGATTAACAGAGAATTAGAATCAGCTAAAACTGTGGTCTTTAACTTAAAGCTTTACTGCAGGTCACAATCTGTTCAGTGCATGTTTATTTCTAACTTGCTCTATAAATATGGCAGTTAAACGCTATGTTTGTTTTTTTAAGCATCTGTTTTTGATCTTTAGTTTTTCTTTTGAACATATAGGCGAAGATTTGAAATACCAAATAAAAAGGAAAAAAAATAGCTAACATAAAATATAACCAATAAATTAATGTAATATTTAATGTAAAAAAAGAGGAGTGGACAAATGTTTATTAGTGCCTACCAAATTAATCAAATCTACTTTATAGACTACACACAATAAGATACAGTCTAAGTCTATTCATGAATATTTTCATCTATGAATAACTTGTCATGCATGTTGCTGTTGTAGTTTAAACTAGTAAATATGATATACTGGGGATATAAAAAAGGTTAAATCCGCCTCATCTTGGCATCATTAAAATGGCTTTTCTATAATTTTACGGAGCAGATGATGCAGTTCAATACTTTTGTTGGGGAAGTGACTATAGCCCTTAATATATTGTAAGGATTTAAACTGAGTTAATTAGCTTAACAATAAGAGAAGAGAATATTGTTGACATCACATTCTGTTTTATACGGCTCCGCCCTTAATTTGTGGACGGACAATAGTTTTAGCAGCAATATTTATTCAAAGCTAGTGATTTTAAAGGTTTGTTTTCTTTACATCTTTGCTTTCCCACAGTTTTTATTTTATTTATACTGTCGAATTTGAAAGGGTTTACACAGTTTTTATGCTCCGGATGTTCCTGACAGCTCTTTACCTCCAATTCATCATGCTCTACCTTTTATAACTATCCAATAATTCACAGACCAACCGATGATTTACATGAAAACACTCACATTTTTCAGCCTCCTGTTTGTCTCCTGATGCCTGTGTGGGGGAAAAAGAGAGGAGAGACGTTTGTCTATAACTGCAAAAACAATACAAGAACAGGGGGCATCGCTGTGAGCTTTATGTAAGCCGGACAGTGAAAGAGCTGGAAGCTGAGAGCACAATTCTGATTCCTGTCAGCCCTTCACATAACAACACACTCAGCCACAGAGGAAACAAATATCATTTCTGAAATGGAAAAAATAATAACAGCAATGCAAATCTACAGTAAATCAGTTTTTGTCTTGCCGCCAAACATGTGGAGCTGAAAATAAACTAAATATTAAACAACACAAACAAAGAACCACTAAAAACATTTCTTTGACTGTTGAAGAGATGTTCTAGGCTCTAATTTTATTGGCAATAAAAGTAACAACCAGAAACATAATACAAAGCACAGATCTGCTGTGGGATGAAAGAATTAGCTGAGCTCTTCTCTTTCTGGGACTCAGCGGTTTGGCTGTCAGTAAATCACTTTAAAAAGGAAGATCTCAATTCCTGTGCAGACAAAAAAAATAAAACCCACAGTGTCAACCTGGAAGCCCGGTAGGATTCTCACCTTTGTCTGCCTGCCACTGAAAGTGACAGATGGGAAAGTATGTATGTCACTGTGGAGTGATCAGCAGAAGCAACAGAGGTTAAGGGCAACTGGGGATGATTTACAATCTTCCTTCAACCTCTGCTGCATCCAACACATTCCTGATTTTATGTGGTTGTGCTGTTAATAGCTAATTACCTGCTCAAAAGTACGAGACCATAATCACAGAGTGGCGTAAAGTTCAAATATCAACACCTTCAAACATGGTAGTTGATACTTTTTTACTATCACCACTCCCCCCTTCTAAAAAAAAACCCATTACATCTAATTAATTTTCAAAATGGAGTCTTTATAATCAACTCTAAAATTAAAAAAGGCTTCACGCCAACCGACATGCTCCTAAAGCCTAATAACTAAGGTTACACGCATTTTAAAATTACCAGCAGAAAAATATTTTCACTGACGTGAGGTTTGAGGTAGGGTTACAGCTATTGGCACTAGAGGTATTTAAGTTAAAAGAAAAGATGAAATTTAACACCGGCAAATTCTCAAAGCAAACATCAACATGCTGTAACCAGGGGATAATAATCCCAAACACACCCTAATCTCACTCAACAACATGTAGATAACAGCGTGGCGGAATTTACGGTTTCCTATACACTTAATTTGAAGTGAAATGGGAATACAAAAAAAAACATTTACTACTAGCCATATCCATATTAAGATCCTTGTAAACATACAATATGACTAGAATGTTAACTCAGATGGCTCCCTGTTTATTTCAAAGTTGTAAAAACGTAAATATTATTATTTAATAATATCTATAGGAAGAATATTGATGAAGGTCTCTAAAACAGATTTAAAATAAACATATTTTTCTTACTGCTATACCTGCAGATATTTTTGGTTTTCTCTTGTTTTTGTTGAATATGTATATGGGGATATGTGCCCTGTACACAGTTTTACAAATATCCCACTCGTGCAATAAGATGCTGACCCTGGAAGTGTCCAACACTCTTGTCAAGCATACCTTTAGCTTTGTGGCTATAATTAGCAAAAAGTAAATTTAAGAGCCTTGGAAGCCCAAAAGAATATATTCAAATGTTTAGCACAGAGCTAACATCATCAAACATTAAAAAACTTAATTACCTATTTTTTTTAAAATTGTTTATCAAGCTACAACTCTTGATAAAACTGCTATATTTCTAACTTCCTGTGGCAGAATGCTGTGCTGCAGTGCAAACATCAGTATGCAGTTAAAAAAGTAGTGAGTATTTTGTACTTATTTGCTGCTGCAAATGTTGTTTTGTAATGTCATTTTCTTCACAAGTTACTTATTATGCAAGACTTATTTTCCTATTGAGTTTTATGAGCCCAAAAGAAGAGTCTTGCAAATAAAGCTACTTATTTAAGATTACCACCTTAGACAAGAATTTTTTTTTTAATAAAATTATAACAGATCCACTTTTATGGACCAAAACTGTGATTGAAGTATCATAGCAGCTGCTCGGATTAAACCCTGGCTCCGCGGCGACAGCCAGCGAGGCCGTCACTCTAGCAAATTGCCAAGTCGTTGGGAACTTTCTCTGTTGGCTGTAAAGTTTCAGTTTTCCCCCCTAAAAAAAGATGTGCTGTGTCATGAATAGAAATATAGTCCAGTTGACAACTGTAGAGCTAAATGGTCAGCTCTGCACAGTATTTACTGTACAGTTTTTATTTCTTCTTTTAAGAGAGGGAAACCGCTGCGATTACCGCATGCAACCTTCCACAGCTGATGGCATTTCGTTGGATGCAAAGCAGATCCCCCTTTTCCCACCAGCCTGCGTGATCTCATACCAGGAGTTTTCAACATGGTAATTTGCCAGTCGTGAAAATTGAAGTAGATTTTTTTCAGTTGGGCAACTTATGGAACTGGATATGAATAAAAAAAACAAAAAACAAAACAAAAAGAAGAAGAAGGAAAAAAAAAACGTTTCTTGTTTTTTCTCATGGGCGTGTGAAGTCTGAGATTATAGCATGACCTGGTGCGACCAAGTAAGTAAACACTCGCACTTGAAAATAAGCAAAGATTTAAGGTCATGTTTTAGAAATGGCAGCAGCTGAACAGAGGAACAGACAAAGAGAGCGGTTTTCCCCAACATCTGGGCCTCAGGATTTACAGATAGACGTTAGAAGCAGCTGAGCTCTCATAGGATGAAGCAAAATTGTTAGAAAAAAACCCCGTTAGGAATAGGAGTCTCGTACAAAAACTGTACAGAGTGTACAAATGAAGGACAAATCCCCCTGACACTGGACTAAGTAACAAAACAGCCACGTTTCACACTTATGCTCACTGGCCATTTAGTTAGGTCCACTTTGCTTGGACTTACTTTTACTTTCACACCTGATAATATGAGAGCTTTGACAGGTTTCTGCAGTCTGATGATAATCTCTTGCTTTTCCACATGCCATAGATGCATGTGGAAGTGGACGACATGCACAGTCGTCATGCCAGTCGAGAGAAAACCAGACGCTTTTATGTGAAAATCCTGCAGAGTAGCTACTTTGTCTTTTTCTATCAAGTGTGATTTGAACTTAGTAAGTAATCTTCTCTGTCCCCAGAAGGCTATATTTGTTGAATTGCTGCCATGTGATTGGCTGAATGATTATTTTTATAAACTGAACAAATATATGTGATAAAGTGGTGTGTTAGAGGCTGTTTGTCAAAAAGAATAGACAACCTAGGCACACAATATATGCATTTTAATATCTGCAATGTCTATATCAGCGAACAGACCAAGAAGCAGGAAACTCCCGCTTTTCAACTTAAACGGACTACTGAGGAAAATCCGACATCAGAGAAGAAACTGCTGAATAAACAGCTTCCCAAATAGGATATAAAAGTCCCAAAATGGTCAGATTCTACAACGCAATGCAAAAAAGGAAGTGATGACACATGGGCTTCCTGACGTAGAGAAAGGAAAATTCTCTTTGTGATTTACTCTTTTCCCCTGTGCTGTCAAACAAGCAAGAGAAGACATGCGTTAAGATGTACTGTGTGATAAGTGTGTCTATATATGCAGGTGAAACCTTTAGACGAGCCAGAAACTCAAACTATCAGAGTAAGCAACAATATACCAGCAAACCTGTTTGGCTCCATCAATAAATTAACAAAGATTAATTAACCACTTCCAATGAAAGTATTTAACAGACATGCCATAGAAATGAACATCGTTGGCTCTTTTACAGTTCATCTCCCCCACTAAGAAACTCTATCTCAATTCCCCCACCAAGTCATAAAACTGTGGGTTGAAGCGAGCATCCCGATAATCTCAGCAGTGCTAACAACAGAGTTGGACTCAGTTTAATTAGTGGAATCAGCAGTGATTGCGTGATTGTCAAACAGGACGTCATCGCGTCGTGCTCGTCAAAAAACACAGCAGCCTCTGTGAGCAAGGGACCAGGGTGAGGCTGGTACTTCTCTCACAGACGTAACCCTTGTGCCGGCACTGCACGGCCAGCAGAACAAGACGCTTTAAAAGGTTGCTATGGATCGTTCCTTTCTTCGGTCTCGTACAGAAAGCGACGGCGGTGTATATATAAAACCATGAAAACCAAGAAACCATGAGCGCACGGTGCCAGCTGAGTGAACCACACCCTCAGCGCCAACAAACAAAGCCAGACTCTGTTCTTTCTATGGACTCATGAGCAGTCAAACTTGACTGCAAATTTTAAACACCTACATCATGAACACGCATGCATTCACCTTACATGCTGTTATTGTGTAGTGCGTGAACCGTTTTTTTTCTCTTTGTATTTTTTTGTTTTCTTTTGAGGTAGTTCAGACAATTGGTACGCAGCCATTAAATGGCCCAACCACACGGGTTTGGCACTCCTTTCCTCTGTTCTGTAAAAGATGTCCTAGGAATTCCTGAATGGTAAAATCAGGCATGATATACCTGTCAGTCCCTTTTTCTTTTTTTGTTTTGTTTCGGAGAGCAGTCACATCTCAGCAGTCAATAATTTGCTCAATCAAAAGGTTAAAAAAAAAACAAAAAAAACCCTGGACTTTCGACCCCTCTCTGCAGGGGGTTTGTTTTGTAAGTCACAGGTGTCATTAAGCTGATTCATGGGTTTCTTATTCAGTAAGAAGTAGCCTATTAATCTGACCTGAGTGAATATTTTCAACACATATAGGTCTAACGGTTCTGAATTAAAATAGTTACAAACACATACCAGCATATATGAGAGAAATACTGACATTTTGGCCACTCGCTATAAGCAGTATAAGCATTGCCTACTGTCGATGCATGCTTGTCAAGTGAATGCTCTAATTAAATATATTGCTACTGATTGACTTTTTACATTAACCACACCAACTATATTAGATGTTAGAAATAGGAAATGTGGCTTTATTGCATATTATTTTGAATCTTAATCCTATTCTCATTTCTTGGGACATAAAGTCCATTTTAACACTTTAACAAGCTTTTGGAGTAGAATGTAAATCCCCCATTTTATTTAGAAAAGAGGATCTATTTTGTTTTTGTTTAAAACAGAAAAATGTTCTCAAAAAGCACTGCGCTTGTTGCTCGTTATTCGATTGCGTATGGTCAAGCAATCAACAGGATATCATGAAAAGGCTTGCCATCGTATTTCTCATCCTACGTCAAAAACGCAGCCATAAATATACAGTAGACAACATGTTTGACAATTCAATGTGTCTTTTCCTGAATGTTTTAATAAGATGGGGAGACCAGTTCAAGTTTTGTTGAATCACCATCAGTATTCTTACACATTTGACAGATAAACATTTTTTTGTTGTTTTTTTGCTAAAACAACTCACTTTCTTGTAGTGAAATATTACAATTAAAGTCCCAATTTTTTATTTTATTCATATTTTTCTCACAAAAAATAATAGTTTTACAATTGCCGTCTTTTCCCCTTCCTGTATTTGTAATCGCCAGTTTGCAGAAGCAAATAGTTATCGATTGGCCGAGCATATTTAACCACCTTTTGCCAACGTTGCCTTTGCCCATAGATTTTTCAGATTCCCTCCAATGAAAAGAGTCGTTTTATGATATTTTGTAAAACAAAGTAAACAAAAAAGCAGAACTCGACAGCGAGTTTCAACAAGCTTCTTGATGAGAGCCATTAATAAGGTTAAATAATCTCATCACTCAGATCTTTTTGACCTTGTAGCTTTTTGATTGTAAGGTTTTGCAATACGACAATTCGAAGGAAAAAACCCTTTAGTGGCTTATCAAAACAAAATTTTGTATCTTGTTGCACTACATGATGCAGGGAGCCAAGCAAGAGTTTCTTAGCCAGAGAAAGCGAGAGAGAGACAGAGACGGAAAGGGTTTGATACAAAAAGACAGGTAGGCTATGTCTCACAGCCTCGTATCTGAGACAATGCCATCCAGCCTCTGTGTCTTATGAATTGTATTTCTCAAAATTTATATGAGAGTCGACAGGCAGTGGGTGGTTCCGAATCCACCAAATACGTTCAGATTCAATGAATCATCAGGATCAGTGGAATGTTGCAGTTTCCTGTGTAGATGACAAAAGCGTAGCGATGCTGGTTGAGCCTGTTAAGGGGGTTTTAGAAATCATTTCCGCCTGAAAATATAAAAGAAAAATAATGTATATCCAGAATAGCTGAACAATCTTTAGATTTAAATGTAAAATTTCGGAATCCAAAATAAAAAGTCTGTATTTAAACACCTGTCTCAACTAGGCCCTTATATGGCTCCGTGTGCCTCAGGAGGTTAAAATAGCTGTGAATCACAGTCGCCTTTGATGCATTAGGTCCAGGCTGGTCCCAGTGTTAAACAAAGGTGTTATATTTGCTCTGTGGTATCTTTTATTGCAATATTTAATTGACGCCAAGTCCTCCAGCGCAACCACCCCGTCTTATCGGGGGAGTTGCTCAATCACAGGAATTTGTTTAGCTGTAATAAAACTTTGATACTGACTGAGGTGTAGACTGATAAAGGTCTTTATCAGGACAATTGTTGCACAACACAAAGTAATACAGCACAGCAAGTGTTAGGGGAGTATCGCAGCATCCTCGCCGGCTCAAAGGTCAGGGAAGATATTCAATATGGTTTTATGGCTGTCTTTACAGAGCGTTGCGTGAATTGAACTTTCTTCACTCTCAGCACATGCTATGTCAGTCAATAAACGACCCAAGCTTTGAATCACAAGACAATGAAATGGAAGACCTAAAAGTAAATGAAAATTGTTTTCTACCGAAACACCTCTGACTCAGAAATTCCTATGATTTGATTAATGTCTAATGAAACAAGTCACTGTTTGGTCTACAAAAAGCCAAACCTTAAAAAATAATCTAATAATTCCCCAGAGCCTTTGGTTTCACACATCTGTGTCTTCTAAATGAACGCTCATGGATTGATCGTCTATAATAAAACCTGATGTACTTAAATATTAGAAAGTGTTAACACAATAAATAACTGTAATCAGATAACTTTAAGCTCGGCAGATCTCAGATCCATAACCGAGCGCTACCTGGTTGTAGAAATAACGACACATCAGGGTGAAAGTTAGCATTCTTAGAAATAGCAATGTCTTTAAATCCTATTAGAGGAGGCAACAAAACATGGATAAAGAGGGATATTAAATTAAACTTTGTGTTCTACACGTCATGAAATGTCTGTAGTTCATTCATAAGACTAATCAAAGAGAGTGAAAGTCCTTCACTCTCAAGCAGGTAAAAGGAATGCTGAAAGTATTAATTTGAAACTATACAGATTTATTAATTAGGGCTGTTTGTCTTATAATATGCTGGACTCTGAAATGTTAAAATAAAGATATATATATTATTTTTGCCAAACACACATTCTAGCAAAAGCTTATACAAAGCAATTCCAGTATTATCTTTATGGCCGATAAAAGATAGGACAAATCTAAAGCTTATCTTAAAAAAAAGCAGGTAAATATTTTGATGACACAGACGGAGTAAAAAGAGAAAAAGGAAATGTAAAGCGCAAACTGAAGAGACGAAGAACAACAGAGCTTAGCAAAGGACCTGTCCGATGGGGTTTAGAGGAGTGGAAGTTGGACAAACACCAGGAGTAAAGACAGCTGATAGGCAACTTTCACTCTCTTCCTCTCCCTCTCTCTGGCGAGCTAATTTGCCTAGACTCCGATAAGCTCCACTGCAATAAACCTATGGGATGCGTGTCTGCAGCCTTGTTTGGCATTTTCGACTCATGTTACCTCATTGTGCGGCAACGTCCCTTTGACGGCCGCTTCGCCATTAGACCTTTAGACGCAAACGCCTCGTCTGTGGGCATTCTTGGAAGAAAATAATGGCAATTGTAATAATGCTCACAAAGAGCATGAATTGCTTCAGTTTCGTTCACTGAGTGCGACGCTGTCTAGGGGGAAACAATGTCCACATTCCTGTGTGAAAGAGCAGCCAAGACCCAACCCGACTTTTAAATGCCACACACAAACTAACACAGGTGTGCTGTGAAACAATATATGCAAGAGCAGAATGTACCAATAATCTATTAAAAGCTCCCGTGATGTGAGTGCTGATACCATACCAATCCCTCTAGCTCGTCAGAGTGACCCCCGCCAGGGTACTAAGAATAGAACGGGGAGAAGTAACTCAACAGACAGAAAGGCTATGGAAGCATTTCTGCAGGATATTGTAACGCTTGCTTTCCTCTAAAGAAATATATCAAAAGATATATTGCTTATCTTCATCTGGCTGCTATGTGAAGGAATATAATCTTCCACTGTCACACCGAGAGGACTTTACAGCCAATATCCTGCAACAAACCCTTATGGAACACCCAGCCCATCAAAGAGTTATCGTTACATTTACAACCCCTGATTCACAGACACATAGGGAGTTGCGTTTGAAACACAGTGTCATCAACTGCTGTGGGCCGAGGGCGTGTCTCACTAAAAGGATGGCAGATTTGTTTATTTAGAGTCCATTTTAAAGTCAAAGTACAGTACATCCAACATGAACGTACACACACACACACACACACACACACACACACACACACACACACACACACACACACACACACACACACACACACACACACACACACACACACACACACACACACACACACACACACACACACACACACACACACACACACACACACACACACACACACACACACACACACACACACACACACACACACACACACACAT